>JAMJFZ010000212.1:0-12500 GCA_026225945.1 Cricetomys ansorgei
GATGTCCTTTCTCCTACTCCCTTTCCTGGGGGAGACTATGTTGAATTGGTGACAGTTTTGTCAAAGGTCTGGTCCCACCATAGGCCTACTCAGAGGGTCTCCCATGACACCACCTGTGTCTGAGGCTTCTTGGGAAGAATTTGCTTCACTAATTCACTTTCCTTGTCTATAGGACCATTCTGGCTTCTTACTATTGGTTGATAGTTTGTGGGTGTGACAGATACTCAAATTCTGGTTCCCCAGAACTTCTGAGGGGGTAGAGGAATGAAGGAGACATGGAATTCAAATCCTAATAACCCACAAGGACCATCCAATCCCAAGGAATCAAAGCAGCATGAAAAGTCAGGAACTGGTAAAGTTGACAGCAGGCGTCGCCAGCCACTGTCGCTGGCTTTGGGTAGAAGGAAAGGACCATTTCACTCTCTGAGGTTGAAATTGTGAGATGACAAATCTGTGCTGTCTTCTTTGCTACTACATTGCATAGATGTTTGTTCATTTCCTTTGGGTTTTTGAAATTTTAAAAGTAAAACCTGTCATTGTATTTCAGACTCTCTATGCATTTAGAGTTTTATACTATCCTGCTGTCTTTTAACTGTTAAGCATTCCTTCTCTTTATTTTCATTGCTTTTCTAAGAGACTACAGTGTTTTTGGATAACAAGCAATCCCCCGTGCTTTTCTTCCTTCAGTTTCGCCAATTTCCGGTCTTCAGTGTACACAGCATGTCACACATTTGCTTATTTCCTCCCTTCTGCTGTTTTCAGTTTCACATCACCATGTTCCCCGGTTTCTCGGCCCAGAGATGGGGATCATGAGAGCTTCTGTTGTGACCGTGAGGTAGTGCTCGTTCCCACCATCGCCGTTGAGGCTGCGTCGTACACACCGTCTCGTGCCCCCATTTGCTAATATCTCTTTACTTCTAAATGTCCTTCGAGACTCCTTTTTTGACCCAGGTCTCATTTGGAAGCCCTCCTGTAATTTCCAAGTACTTGGAGAGTTTCCTGTTGCCCTTCTGTATTGATTTCTAGTTTGGCTCAATTATGCTCTGAGAACACTGTGTGGGTTTCAATTCTCTTAACTGTGTTTGCGTTGTGTTCTGTCACAGGGCATCACCTGATTTTGCAAATGTGTCACAGGCCCTGCAGGGCCTGTCTGGAGTGTTAGTGGCTTCACCCGGGTCCTGCTGGCCGCACTTGATGTCAGAGTCCAGGTGCTAGCTACATCCGCCCCGCGGGCCCGTCAGCCACCGGGAAGGGGAGTGACGTCCCCACTGCGGTTGGGACTACCTGCTTCCATTCTGCTCTCCCAGGCTTATTGTTCACTTGGTGGCTTTTTTGTATGTGTTTGTATGTTCATGTACACATGTGTGTGTTGGTGTGTGGAGGACAGACTGTCCACCTATTTTCTTTTGAGGCAGGGCTGGTCACTGAAGCTGGGGTTTGCCAATGTGGCTGGCCCGGCTGGTGGGTGAGCCCTCCTGCTGCTTCTGCATTACTGGGGCTGGGACTGCAAAAACACTTCACTACACCCAGTATTTTCCCCCACAAAGGATCTGGGACTAAAACTCGGGTCTCCCCCTTTAAACACTTGCATGATTGAGTACTCGCCTCGCCACACTTTCCCATGTATTCCACTGGACTTTCCGCTCAGTCTTCATGAATGCTTTCTCTTTGTGGACCAGGAGCAAATCGTTCACCTCTTGTTTTTCTGAGAGAGTCTTTAACTTTCTTTTATCCTTGAAACATATTTTTCTGGATGTAGCTCTCAGTCCCTAGAGCCCAACTCATTTCTATCGTATTGGCTGAGAAATCTCTGCTACCCTCCTCTTTTGTGTTTGTTTGTGTGTGTGTGTATATATATATATACACACACACACATATATATACATACATATACATGTGTGTGTACACATGATATATATACATATATATGTTTGTGTACATATATATATCCAAATGAGTGTGTGTATTTGCCATATAGGACACTTTATTGTTTTTTTCTCTGAGATTGTAATATAATTACATCATTTCCCCCTACCTTCCCACCTTTCCATCCTAGCTGGTGTTTTTCTTTAGTTTAATATGTCTTTTCTCTCAGGTTATTTTCAAATTATTTCTATTTGACCTCTTTCAGAATTTTGATATCACATGTGCCTTGGCTTGGGTTCCTCAGGTCTGTCAACTTGGGTGAAGTGGTGTTCTAAAGCCCTAGGTTTATATGAATGTGGAGTAGTTGCTGTAATTATTTCTTACAATCCTCCTTCACTCACTTTTTTCTGTATAAATCTTTGCTTATAGAAATTGTCAGACTACTGTCTTAGGTAGACATGGGTGCCCTAGGTTTTCTTCTTTTTCTTTTTAAAGTCTACTCTCTCTTTATTATTCAAATAAAACAAAGTCCACTTATCTACCACCAGGTATTAAAGCTTCTCTCGTGTCCATCTAGAAAGATTTTTAAAGTGTTAATTTTAGTGTGTGTGTGTGTGTGTGTGTGTGTGTGTGTGTGTGTGTGTGTGTGAGATGTGGCAGGTTCCCTGGAGGCCAGAAGAGGGTGCTAGACCTCTTGGAACTGGAGCAACACATGGCTGTGAGCTGTCGGATGTTGGTTCTGGGAGCCTATTAGGGTGTTCTGGAAGGTCAGTGAGTGAGTAAGTGCACTTGACCACTGAGCTGCTCTCCAGCCACCTCAAGGGTTTCTTCTTTTCATTTTTCTTTTTTTCTACACCAATAACACGCAGCCTTGATGGCTATGCTGCGCTGGCAGTGGTGGTTGGCAGTAGGCCTTCAACTTTTTCTTTTTAAGTAGATTTTGTCCTGTTCTCACCCATAAACACTTCGTTATGACCTTCACACCCTCTCAGTGTATTATGAAGGAATGATGCCAAGTCGGGAAGTGCTTGGGAGGAGCTGCTCTCACCCGCAGTCCGTCCTGTAATCCGCGAGCACCCACGCCTTCCCTAGAACTTGGGTTTTGTTTAATTTCTCTCAAGGGTATTTGGTAGTTTTCAGTGTATACATTTTTATGTATGTTTTTATACACATATTTGTATAAATTTGTCCCTAAATGTTTTATTCTGTGATGTGATTATAACTTATTTTTCCTAATTTCAGTTCTGGATTGCCGGTTGCTAACATGTAGATTTACTAACTAACATTTACTAACATGTGGTAAAACTGAGTTTGCATATCGGACTTGTGTGGGAAGAACTGATTTATGACTTCAAACTTTGTTTTATAACACAGCTCCTGGAATGGTCTTCCTTTTCTCGTACTGTTTCCGGGACCTGGGGTTTCAGGTCTCCTTGGCTTGCAGCCACATCATTCCGGCTCGTCCTCCGTTTCCACACGACTGCTGTCTGAGGACACTTAAAACTGCATTTGGGACAACTCAGTATAATCCACAAGAGTCTCATTTTGAGACTCTTAATTTAACCGTACTCACAGAGCATCATTTTATAACCAGAGTCACAACGACGGCTGTGGAAATGAGAACACTCACTTTCGAATTCCCCATGCACTACTGTAAATGACTGCAAATGGCGTTTTCTGGATAGCGAAAGGCCTGCTGGAGCGTTTCTAGGCCAACAGTCGGCATCACACAGTGGTGGATAGTAATCAGGCCAGGGGGATTCTCAGATCTCCATGACAACTAGAGCTGGAGACTTTCTGGAGACCTGGGGCATGCAGCATGGTCCACACTTGCGCTCTGATGTCCCTCGTTTGCCTTAACCCATTGTGGGGGAGGTGGGTGGCATGTGTGAATGGCACGCTGATGCTCCCACCTTCCTCAGCCCAGGGTGTGGGAAGCAGGCAGTGTGTGGGAGTGGCAGGAAGTCAGTTTTGTGAGGTGCATCAGATCACGAGGAAGCCAGCTACCATGCTGGGTTATTTAACCTTGACAGGGAATTCACAGGTTGGGAAGTCCAGGACTCTGTAGCGGTGAGTCCTAGAAGTCTTGGTGGCCCTGGAGGCCTCTTCTACAGGAAACAACCGAGTCCTCTTAATGCTTAGGCAAGGCTGGTCCTTCCAAGAATGGCTTGAAATCCTCTGAAGGCCAAGATAACTGGAGAGCCAGAATAGACAGTGCATAAAAGACGAATCTCTGAGAATGGTCTCCAGACACAGGCCTTGGACTGGGTGATTGCATCCGGTGTGTGCTACCCACCTATGCCAGCCCTCTGCTTCATAGAACACAGAAAGAATAACGTGTTTGAATACTGGATGGTGCCAGTGACTCATGTTTGATGAGAACAGGACTGGGGGTATCAGCCTGGACCATGCAGGTCTCCTACCAGACACTGTGTTACTTATTCTTTATACCACTGTGGAAATAACTGAATCTCTGGTCAAGGTGGGAGATAAATCTCTGCCTGCAGCATATGTGACTCTGAAACCAGGCTCTGAGACCCAGGGGATGGCAGCCTCAGCAGGGTGAGTCATTCAATCATGGGTCACACCAGAGATTACCACTCATGTCTTTGCAAAGACAAAATTCCCCTCTCTGAGTGCCCAATAATCAGCAGAAGACATGCAGCAGGAGAAAAGCTGCAACTCATGCCTAATGAGGCTCCAATTATTCATATCTAAACAGCCTCGTTTTATAAACTGTGCTGCTTTATTAGATTTGGCTGCTCACTGAGAAAATAATTATGTGAGAAGCAATTGCCTCTGCAGAGCAATCGACTCAGTGAAAATCAATCAGATGAACTAGGAGCTACAGTAGCAGCAGCAAGATGGGCCTGTGGCGTGGATGCCTTGCACGTGTCTTAGTGGAGCTCTAGAATGCTAGGAGATGCACCAACAGCACAAGCAATGGCTCTGGCGGACATGCCTCTTGATCCTTCGCCCTGTGTGTTTAGGGACCAGCCAGCATTCTATCGTGTGTTTATGGCAGGAGCAGCGTGCTCAGTTCTCACTGGGGTTAGCTGTGCCATCCACATGATATACCATGCATCCCTATGAAGGGACAAATCTTCTCCACAGGCTGCCGTAGGAGGGGGCATCATGGTGGAAGTTCATGTCCACATCCAACTTGAATCACACACAAAGACTTTCTCTTTTCCTCTTATTTCTAACCTCACATTTAATTAAAAAACAAGTTTTTAAGATTTATTGTTGAGTGTGTAGAGAAACTTCAGACAACATAGCGCGCTAGCCTGGGCTCTCTGTCTTCCCCAAAGCTGACTTCCTGGGACACCAGGCAGGGGGGACACCTGCTACCCCTGGTGCACACACACTGACTTGTTTTCTCCACTGAAGTGCAGTGTGTTGTTGGGTTCACTCTTGCAGTCTACACCTAACTCTGGAAGTTATGAGAAATGAACAGTACCATCTCCACACCCCACAGTGAGGCTCAAATGGAACCCACCACCCTAGGCTTTAAAGTTGCACATTCTCCAACATAGTGGGTCTCTGGAATTTATGCATCTTATAAAACCAAACCTCTGCTCTCAAGGAACAAGTCCTTGTGTCCCTCTTCATGCTTTCTGCATCTGTGTTTTTGATAGTGTAAGAGATCACATGTGGCAGAATCCTGTTGGGTTTGAATGCCTGGAAGAAGGATTCAAAGTAAAGCGAGCCTGTCACAGAAAGACAAATCTTTTGCACCTGCCGATTGATTCTTTCTTCATGGAAGACCCTGGAGCATACTGAGTGAGCTCCGCAAACTCTTGTTGGGACAATCACTGCTGCCAGGGTTAGACTGACTCATCAGGACGATATTACCAGTTGCTCCACTTTGCCAGTGAAGAATTGAGGTTCTCTGACAGGCAAGTGCCGGAGACCTGGTGCATGCTGGTCTCTGCAGTCCATCGCGTTTTCTCTCAGGGAGAGTGCTCACAGGCGAGAATGTCCTGGGCTCTCATGGTAGTTCTTCCTCCAGGATAGAGGGATGCTTGACCTCAGGCCTCAGTCATCAGTGGGAGGTTCCTTGTCCAAGATTATGGCCTTTTGGGTGGACTGAAGCCCAGGTGAGTGGCCCTAACTGGGCCACTAACTCAGAGGGCCACTCTGAGCAGCAGTCCATCCCCCACCAGGTGACAGTGGCCCTCTGGAGGCTCTTCTCTGCCATGCTGTCCCACCTTGCCTTCTGTTTTCCTCCCTACAGTTAGTCTTCGAACATATCATTTGTGAACTAAAACTCCTGCACAGGGTTTGCATAGCAGAGTGGGTTTACTAAGATGTCCAAGCTGGGACCCCCATCTTCAATTGACCTTTAGTAGAAACCAGGGATATTAGGTTCTCTAGAAAACCGTCCCAAAGGGGAAGGTGTTGGAATGCCATTGCTGCCCTCAGTGTGAATGGGAAGGGGGAAAGGACAAATCAGAGGATAAAGCTGGGGGCATCCGCTGCTCTGGGCAGGAGGAGAGCGATGGCATGCTAAGTTTCACACACCATCCTCGCTGCCCTTTGTGGCCAAGCAAGCCAGGCTGTTGGACCAAACAGAGTTCCTGAGGCTTCTTGCCATGGAATATTCAGGCCCCATGTGACACTCCCTTCCTTTTAAACTGTGGGGCTGTCCTAGAGGTAAGAGTAAGTCAAAGCTGGTTTCGAACCCCGTATCGTCCCTAGAGACGAACAACGGAAGGCTGCTCCTTGCCTTAGCCCGGCAGCTTCACAAAAGCAAAGAAACGTGGTTGATGCTTTGTCTGCCCTGCAGCTGGAAGCACAGATTCACCACATGCAGATGAGGCCACTCCCAGTATCTTTGCCTCAACCAATGGGTCCCATCCTTGGGGTCAACGACTCCTCCCCTGCCACCCTATAAAAGACACCCCAGAACCTGCACTGACATTGAGACCGCCACCCTATGACCCGACCCGTGCTTCTCCTGAATCTTCACACTTGTGTACTCACTGGGCTCTGCCCGAGGCAGGATGGGGAATGCAGTAAGAACCACAGCCATCCACCCATGCTGCGACCCCCTGTGGCTTCTCCTCCCGGAGATACCCAGCCAGAGGCTGCTGCGGCTCCTCCCGGCAGGAGAGCTGCGCTGCGGCTGAAAATGTGTGTGTGGATGAGAATTTCTTTTACAACATGAAATGACATCATCTCAAAGCTCAGTGAGTAGAGGGTGCTGCAGGTGCGTGTCAGCTGTGACCCCGGAACTGCACTCTTCATGGGTGAACCCGCCCTTGCTTCTAGTGGGTGAAGGTGCCTGACTTACTGCAGCCCTGTTGTTGACATATGAATTCAATATTTTTGTAAACCTCTGATGAGTGCAACTATCAAGGATCCTTTTTTTCCCCTCATGATTACTGCGCTGAAGTGGTCCTTTGGTTCATCACTGGATGCTGGGCACAGGATGCATCAGCAGCTGTCAACATCAGGCTGAGAGATGTGCTTCTGTGAAGGTCAAGCAGCTGCTTGAGAACTCACACTGCATCCACTTACAATGAACTCAGTCGTACCGTCAGGAGTGAGAGTACACAGCCAGCAAGTCAGACCCCGCCCCCAGAGAGCAGATGGGTTCACAGAAGATCCCCTGTATTTTGCCTTCATCCTGTCTGGGTTCAGATTGTGTTCACATACAACAAGCATGTCCATCAGGGAGTGGGAGATGTGTTACCTGGGCTTACACACCAGTCTATAAAGCTGGATCATCAACCATTTGGTTTTTAGTAGCCGTACATGATCCATTAACTTTCAAGGCAAACAAGAAGTCCCTGTCATCGTACAAGGAAGCAATTCAGTTTATTAAAAAAAATACCTCTTGTCACTATGCTTGGTTGGTCTCTGAAACCCTAGACCATGCAGACCTTAAGTGAAGGAAGCCTTTTAGAGTTTCAGAAAATGTCTGCATAAGTTAAGAGTTGAGCATACACAGACAGGGCGGGAAAGGAAGAAGGGAGGAGGTGGGCAGGGACAGAGACAGGATTGCTGCAACACGCTTGCTCAGATCCAGCTCTCCTTCAGCCTCTTTTGGCTTCTCCAAAACTTGAGGCCACTTGCACAAATGATTACAGGATATTAGCAGAGGACAATCTGGGATGCTTTGCTGGACAGTCCCCGGTGGGCTTACCCTCAGTGGGGCTATCCTCTACCACGCCCAGATTGTCCACGTCAACCTTGGCTTCCTCTCTAGAAGATGTCTCCCCAGAGAGCTTCTAGTCTCTAGATTCTGCTTCTCTTCTCTGACACATCTCACATGTGAATATGAACATGTAACATAAAAAATGCACTCGCCCGCTTGTAACTGGGTCCCGGCATTCAAGTCTGGAGAGATGACTCGCTGTCGGGCAGAATGGGTGTCGGGGTTTCTGCAAGCATGCTCAATGCAGACGCTGCACCACTTGTGTGGTGTGTACACAGGTGTGTGTAGATTTTGTGTGTGTGTGTGTGTGTGTGGTGAATGTGTGTAATCAGGTGTGTGCAGATGTTCTCACGTATGTGCCTGTGAAGGCTAGGGTTCCTGTCAGGTGTTTTGCTCTTTACCTCAATTTTTTTGAGACAGGGTCTTTCACTGAGAGTTGAGATTTCAGCTTGAGTGGCTGGCCAGTGAGCCCGTCGCTTCCTGTGTGCTGGGGTTACAGACATGCGCTGTCATGCCTGACTCCTTACGTTGGTTCTGGAGACCTGAACTCAGGTCCGTATGCTTGTGCAGCTGACCTTCCCACTGAGCTATCGCCTCATCCCCTAGTTTTCATGTCCTGTGACCCAGGGGGGTCTCGTGGGGATGTTTGGCTTTTCCACCACCATTTGTGGAAGAGACTCTCCTTTCCCCATTGTGTGTTCTTGCCTTTTGTTAAAATCAATTGGCTAAAGATTGTATGGGTTCAATTCCGGGCTTCTACTCCGTTCCAGCATTGGCTACGTGTTTGCTGCCAGCTTCTTGTTTGATTCTGGAGCTCCACAGCTTGTTTTGAGATCAGGGATTGTGCTGTGACATCAGATCGAAAAGCTTCTAGAAAACTAAGGAAAGAAATGACACAACATCCCTAGAGAATGGGATACAGCATTTGCAAGCCACACACCTGAGAGTGTTTGTGCCCAAAATGTATAAAGAACAAAACAAAACGGAACCAGGAAAGAAATATCTCAGTTAAAAATGGGCGAAGAGCCTGAATGGACCCTCACTGGAAAAGACACACAAATGGTGAACAGACACATGGCAAAATACCCAACCTAAGAATCATCAGAGAAGTGCAAAGCCGCAGTGGGATATCACCCCACACCCTCTAGATGGCTATAGCCACCAGAATGAAAGACAGGTGCTGGGGGGGTGTGGAGAGCCACAGATGGGATGCAGGTCAGCTTAGAAGTTATGGGTGATGCCATGGGACTCCCTCCAGACCCTAAAAAGGAGATCTGTGTGTGGCCTCATGATCCCACTGTGGAGTGAAATGATCCGGGGCTGGAAGAGAGCACATGGAAATAAGCTACTAGCAGCTACCAAGGTACAGAAATACCCAGGAGGCCAGCGTTGATGGTGGGATGGATAGAGGAACGTGGCATAGCTGCGAAACAGGAGGGTCTCCGCCCTACGACCTGGGAGGGTGCTGTCATCTTAACAGCGTGAGTCTGTCAGTAACGTGAAGGGGTGTTCAGTGAACAAGCCAGATACAGCAAGTTGGACCCTGCACGTTCTCGCCAGGATTTAGGATCTGAAAAAGTTGAACTCTCTCAAGCATATGGCAGAAAGGCAGCCAACTGGAGCAAGAGACGGGGTGTGGAGAGAGGGAAGGAATCGTTGATCCAGCAGAGTGTCTGGGGGGCAGGGGGCAGGCGCTGAGTTCGATGGTACCATGGGGAATGCGGAGTAAGTACCGAGGCGTGGGGAGGCTCTGGAGTAACGGAGGGGAGGTTCTAACCGGCTCATTGTAGAGAAGCAGGGAAGGGGCAGGGTGGATGAATTCAACCGGGCGTTAGTCATTCTATTTTGTGTGCCTGCCTGTTTATATCTCTTGGCATTTCATAAATGTATGTAATTATGACTTGTCAGGAAAAAACAGCATTAACCACAGAAAGACTCCATGTGCATTACTGCTGTCTGATATTGATCTGGCTATACCCTTACCTGCAAATTAAAGCATGTGTCACCTTTTATGATTAAACATGATTTCCCCTACCTCATTCTCAAACTGAGTAGAATTTGCTCATCCCACCATCAAGGCAAACTATGGCCAGGGACATCTCACAGGCGCACAATCCCTTGAGACAGCGTTTTACACTGTAGCTCAGGCTGCCTTGGGATTTGCTAAGCAGGCCAGGCTGGCCCCAAACTTGTAATCCTCTTTCTTCAGCCCCCAAGTGCTGGGGTTAGAGAAGGGACTGACGCACTCCTCATGGTTACCTTGCGTGATTCTTCCTGGTTTACAATCTGCCATCTTTGTACCCTTTGTTGCACTCCCCTCTCCCCCAAGACCCCCTTGCTGCTTTTTCTAGTTTTAATTTGACATTTCATACGATTCCATTTATTTCCCATCTTGGCGTATCACTTGTATTTATTTAAAAAATTCTTCCAAGTGGTCTCCTGGGGCTTAATACTACGTTGAAGCCTGATGAACCTGCCATCATGCCAGACGCCACTGCGTTATGTGTTGCCTGGGCAACTGGCTCTCTTCTCTCGCCCCACCCCTCCTTGGGGGGGCATTACTGTCATTTATTTTGCTTGTCTATATCCTATAAGAATGTACAAAAAGAATATAGCTTAATTCACGTGCATCTCCTCTCTCCAATTCTCAAGTTCTGACTGACACAATTTTCCTTTCTCCTGAAGAATTTCAAGGCTGGTCTGCTGACAGATATACATACCTTTCATTGGCCAGCCAAATATCTTATATCACTTTTTCGGGATAATTTCAGGATACTTAGTTCTGAGGGAGAACCTTTCCTTCATTGTTTCCAATGCTTCATTTTATTCTCTTCTTGCTTGTCTGGCTTCTGATGTGAAGTCCATCTAACCCCCACCTGATTTCTCTCTCCACTTGGTAGTGTAGGTATTGCCTACTAATGATCTTCGTGCTGCCATGGTTCCCTCTTTGGTCAAGTCTTCTCTACTGGAGATGCCTTCAGAAGACACTGTCTTCTTTCTTTCCTGGGATTTGCATTTCCTTTGACTGCCTCGTGTGTCTCTAACCTCGCTGCCCATCAACCTTGCTTGACCTGGGGCTTCCTGTGAAGCCTTTACACATGAATCATAATTAATTTAAAACTCGCTTCTCATGCCTAACTCAGCCTAGCTTGCTTCTGTGACTTCTGGTCTTACTGAGTGTGTTTTATCTTGGCTTTTGTAAGACTTGATGAAAACGGGCATGATGTTCAATGTGGACACTAAGGGAACGGGCTTTGCGTATGAGAAATTATGCTCATCCTGTAGTGCTTGGTGTTTTCTGTAGCTACGGGCACCGCAACACAGACCAACATATTTTCTTTTTCCTCCTCTTCTCTTGTACTTGTTTGCCTTTTGTTCTGTCCCTGAGATGCAGACTGCTTTTTGTGGCTCTTCTATGGAGAACCCACTCTGATTAGTCCAGTGTTGGGTAGCGTGAGCAGGAAGGAGGTACGTCCTGGGATCCTTTGATTAAGTCTCAAATTAGTTGCCTGATAATTTAAGTCAGTATTGTTTTTGATGTCAGCTTAATGCTACAGAAAGTGCTAACCACACACGTAGCGTTCTATAGACAACACCACAACTTCAACTCCCACCCAAACAGCATTGCTTCATTCGTGTCCGTCTGCTCCATCCCACGGCCTCCCGCACTGGAGAATTCTGTAGTTAGTTCTAGACCTCCTTCTCTTATATATTTAGATAGATATCTGTATGCTTATCTTGTCACTCACGTTATTATGCATATATAATATATATATACATACATCTGTGAGTGCTTTCCAAAGAATAATGTTTTTTAAGGCAGACCTGGCCGAGTCATTGCTCTAGACCAATTTATGTGACAAGTTGCCCCAGGGGTAGCTCTTGTGATCAGTCACCTCTCTTATTCTCCACAGTCTAGCTGGGTTCCAGAGAGGTGCCTTGGGGTTTTCCTTCCTGTGTGACAGCTTGTTAATTTGTAAAGTGTTTTTGGACATCTACTGCTGTGAGCGCCCCATTCAAAAAAGTGGGTGCGCACCCTCCTCCTCCACGGAGCTTGCTTTGTAACAGTGAAACAGGCAATAAAACCAAATAATGCATTATAATAAAATCAAACTGCATTAGAGGGGAAGTTGGTATAGGTTTTGGTGAAAGATACAATGGAGGCCATGAGCAAAGCTGTTCAAGAGTGAATCTAAGGTCATCATCCCAAAGACGTGTGCATCCTTTAGAGGTGAGGAAAGGTAGGACACTGAAGTTGGCTTTGCCTTTGTTGAGAGATATCTGTTATGCATCAAATGAAGTATTCTGGGCAGTGAGGTGGACATGCAGGACGGACACCCAGGGGTGAGGGCAGGGGTCTAGTGAGGACACTCAACAGTGTCCAGTGATGGCTGTTAGCCATCTGTGCACAGGCATGGAGGGGGGCACAATCAGCAAGGCAGTGTGTGCTCTGAGAGAAGATCATTCAGCC
>JAMJFZ010000212.1:15000-72500 GCA_026225945.1 Cricetomys ansorgei
TATGCACCACAATCCAGTATGACCTCATCTTAAGTTGTTACTTGCAAAGACCCTGTTTCCAACTAGAACTACTTTTGGCGATTCTGTAGTTGAAGATTTTGTGGAGAGCTTGTGTGGTGGGTGTGTAGCTAGTTTCAATTCACACCATCCTTAAGAGTGCTAGAATCTTAATGAGACTACTGTCTCCTCTTCCCTGGCTATGGCAGTGGGGTGTCATTTCCTCCCCACTTTCCTGTATCCTGGACTGGGCCAGGTGAGGACATATCCTGAACATTCTTCTGGGTTTTGCTCCTTTCATGTTTTTACCCCTCTGAAGTTTCAAGGGCTCCTGCTCCTTCACTGGAGCAGTCTACAGGGTCTAGAGAGGTGCCCTGGTTAACTTCCACTGTGGACACAGCTCGGTGGCCAGTGAGAAGCCAGACATAGTTGAGGAATTGCCTAAATAAGATTGGCCTATGAGCATGTCTGTGGGGGATTGTCTTGATTGTTAATTGATTCAGGAGAGCCCTGCCCTCTGCGAGTGGCAATATCCCTAGGCAGATGATCCTCAACTATAAAGAAAACTGGCTGAGTATAAATTGACCTGCGAGCTGAATCCTCTGTCATAGGAACGCACCTCTTCAGCTGTGAAGTGTGTCCCTTGGTCAGAGGTAATTCCGTGTCGAACAGCAAGAAGGCCTGCCTTCAAGTTCCTGCCCTGACTCCCTCAGTCTTGTGTTGTGCTCTGTGCAAGCTGAAGCAACTCCTTTCGTCATGGTGTTGCTTTTGGTCAGGGTGTTTATCAGCGACAGGAAGGAAACAGGAAGAAGAGGGTTCTTTGACATGTGCCCAGAGCACCTGGACAAGTCTTGCTTGGTCACCATGGAAAGGCCCTATGCTCCTGTCAGAGCATGGCTTCCGTCGCTCACCTGCAATGTAGACACCCTACCTTGGTCAGAGGCCTCCGGAGCTTAATTAATTTTCCGAAGAGACCCTGTTTTCAAACAAGGCCAGATTCAGAGTCTGCTCCTCATCAACATGGCACCTCTCAACACCCCTGTAGCAACAGCTCCTATGTGCCCAGGACTGGTAGCACTGGAATGAGTCAGAAAGAGTGCATACATACCTGTGGCCCAAACTTAAGAGGGTTGTCGTAGAAGGAAGCCTCGTCCCTCTGGTTTCCTGTGGTCACTTTGTCCCCTAGAGCTGAGAATTAGCCTTTCTTTCCTTAGGCCTGTAGCTGAATAGCGACAGTAGAAATTTCACCTTGGTTGATTTTTATTCTTTAAGATTCTTCACGTATTAACAGTCAGGAGAGGCAGTTCTGCTTTCCTTCTTTTAAATTTTTCTTTAAAAGTTACATGTGTCAGACTACACTAAAAACTATTCACCATAAAATACAGAGCTCACTGAAGTTTTACATGACAAGCATGCAGACCCATGCGGTCAGCACTGGGACTCGGCCCAGAAGGCCTCTCCCCTTGTGTGTGCTGCATCGCAGCTCCCAGGAACATTTTGCCTGTTTTGGTGCTTCATGTAATTAGAGGCAGGCCTCAGCCCCTTTTCAGTGTCTGGTTCCCTCAGCACAGCACAGAAAGAAGTATCCACTTCCTGTGTGCAGCCATGGACCGCTCCTTCCCAGAGATGCATCGTATCATCCCACTGAGTCAATCAGAGCAAACCACTCTCTGGCTCTGGGGCCTCTGCAGTGGAAGCCACCACCCTGTGCCTTGGTTACCGTATTGTGGTGTGTCACTCCTACTCTGTAACACAGGGTACACCTGTGGGTTCCCCATGATCCTGAGTTCCAGGAGGTAGAAATCCAAGCCCTGTCATTTCTTGTCTTAACTTGGCTCCAGTGGTTTCCCACAGGGTAGTGTTTGTTTCTCAGTCTTGCCAAAATTTCCAAGTACCGATTTCCCTGTTTATTTGACCATATGGACCCAAACAGGAGGTGGTTGGGCTGGGTTAGGGTCAGGTTGTGAAAAAGCCTTTTTTCATGCGTAGTCATGGCTTCCACCTGACACCAGCAAAATGCTACAGACGGCAGGTCTGGGTGGCATGGGCCTCCCGATCCTCTTTCTTTTACCACGAAGCCCATGACCAACCCTGGGGTCCACTAGCTCTTGAAAGTATACTCTTGCTGGCTGGTACATGTCAGGTGTCAGTTCTAAGGCAAATGACCGCAATAGAAGACTCAGCTGGGGGCCTGTGGAGTCTAGCTGGGTCACCCAGGAACTGAGCTTCAAATGGCTCAGGTAACAGCCAGCCGTGCTGGGCGCTGACTTCCCTTGCATCTTTAAGGTTGGGATGTGAATCTTTAACTTCGGTCTTCAGAATTACATGCTTACATTCACGTTTGAGAATCACTGGACGTTCAGTCTGTGGAACTGAAACACGCATCTAGCAGGGTTGGCTGCTGGTGGTTATTTGACCACAGAACTTCAGTCCTCCGAAGTGAGGACTGTGATTTGGAAACAGAAGTGGAGTGTCACTGCACTGCTGAGAATGACTACGCAGAAAAGCACTGGAAGAGACCCTTCCTCTGTTGCAAACATGGAGAGAGAACTGCATTTTCGGCCACTTACTTGACTTCTTAGAGATTTGAGCACTCTGGTCGCCATCACATAATGAAGGTGTGCTGTATCAGTTTGCGATTGACTGCTGTTTTGTCTGCTTTCTACACTGCTTTTCAGGTCGCTAACTCAGCCTTCTCCTGCTCTAGGCAGACTCTCGATGAGTCTCCACCAGATGAGCAGCTGTCGAGTGTCTCCAAACCTGCCTGGGTACCGCCTCCTACAGAGGCTGCCTGTCCCTATGTCTCAGTGTACTTTGTATTTACATTCTCTATTGTCTTGGACCTTTAGATAAAGGGAAAGCCATGAAATGAAAACTCCTGACAAGGTTTGTGTTACTGCCAAGTAATATCTGTGACTCCGTTTGCCTTAACGTACGTCTCCACGCTTACACATGCCATTACAGGAACTTTCCTTTTGGGTACGTTTGAAAGAATTTTTATCTTACTTATTTAGAACCTTACTGAAATACTGAAATGGTTCAAAACTCTGTAGCAGTATGTATATTTTATGTTAAGTTAAGAAGAAAAATCAGACTTGGGAGATGAGTTGTTCAGTAAAATGTATTCACGTATGTACCACATATCCACACAGTAAGCAGTGATAGAATTAGGTGGACGTAGGAGCTGATGTGTGTGTGTTTCACACACACAAATTTGGTCTTAGGTGTAGTACTCTTTTTAAACGTCATTAAAGCTCTTTAAAAAACTTATTTAGTTTTAATTAGAAAAAAAGTTTTTTCATAATACATTTCATTTGGCCCAGTTCCCTAAATAATGTTTTAGAAATAAGATTTTTTATTTACAAGGTCTTATTTTCCTAAATCAGTTGTCACTTAAAGCTCTACAGAGATTCTAAATGACTCAGCTCTTTGGTAAGCAACACACACACACACATACACACACACACATGCACACATACATACACACACACATGCACACACACACACGCACACATACATACACACACACATACACACGCATACACACATACACCCACACACACATGTACACATACATACACACAGACACACATGCACACATACATACACACAGACACACATGCACACACTCACATGCACGCGCACACACACACACATATGCACACACATACACACACACATATGCACACACATACACACACACACAGACACACATACACACACACACACACATACACACCATACACACACACACCACACACATACACACACACACACATGCACACATGCACACATACACACACACACACACACACACACACCATATACACACACACACACACACACACACACACACAGACACACCAACCCATGTGCCTGCTTTTATTACTCTGTTTCCTGCTGTCTGCATGCTATTTATTTATTTCTGTCCATCAGTGAGACAGAGAGACTGCTTTGTGTTATAGGAAAACACCATTCTTTTTCTGTTGAATTATGACTCTAACTTAAAAAACAACAATATGACCACAAACACACCCTTCAAGTGTCCTGCATCTGACACACGCATAATATGGCATGCTGTCATAGCACACACATGCACACACACACACACACCATCTAATGGCCTGGCATGACATAAAACAGGTATCATAGGCAGTGGAGAACTACAAACAACAGCATGTTCATGAGTATTTGCACACTATTTCTGGGTACGCATTTTTATTAGCAAGCTATGTTTCTTGTAAATTTATTATTTGTATCAACAGTTTGTTTACAGTTCCACTATGAGTCTTGACAAGTGCATAGCCATGCAGCTACCACTAAGTAGGTTTAAGTACTTTAGAAAATCCCTTCAGGATAGCACCAGACAGGTGAACCAAGTTCCCCATCCTCTCCTGTCTGCTTTCCTTCATTACAGCTTTGCTTTCTCTGGGAAGTCATATAAATGGCGCCATGCAATGTGCAGTTTCCAGAACCAAGAGCTTCTCACACACAGCAATGTGTGTGAGATGGACACACATTATGTGAGTATCATGACCTCATAAATTGGTAAATGGGGTTCAGCCCATTTTTATGTCCCCTTTTAATAGAATTGGTAGAACTCATCATTGACACTGTCTGCCTCAAGTTTTCCCTGCCTAAGGGATAAAGTCAACTTTAAAAGCAGATTTAACAATTTTTTTATATTAAAGTCTCATTTTTGATGTGTGTTTGCCCTGTGAGTCTATAGGGAAGAAAGGGTCTAAGGACCAGTTTATGTGTAGACAACATGGTACAGAGATGAACATCTGGATATCCCTGGGAACTCCAAAAGTAAACAGTGATGTAATCTGTCATGCACTGTTTTGACAAAGTGCCATGTTTGTATGATTCTGAATGAGCATGGCCCTGAGGTCAGAGGCCAGAGTATTTCGTCTCTGCTTGTGCATGTTGATCGGTAGGTCTGTATGTGGCCCATGTGTGCCAATGTGTAGCTGGGTCTTCACAGAATCTTCTGTAAGTTGCTGAATTTTCTGTGAGTGATCTAATTTATGGAGTAGAAGTGTGCACAGTTTTCTCTCACAACCCTTTTAGTATCTGTGGGATAGACTTCATTCATTTCTTGTGTTGTGACTGTTACTTCCTTCTTTTCCTTTGTTAATTTTAGCTAAAACTTTCTCTGTTTTCTTGATTAAAGACTAAACTTCTGTAGTTTTCACTGGGTTTTATTCTTTTTTTTTAATTTCAAATTTTCATTGACACTGGTTATTTTCGTTTCTGCTTACTTTGTGTTGATTTTTCTGTGTTTGTAGTTTTTTAAAATATAACTAGTTGTTGAGGTTGGGTCCCATCTCCATGCCTAACCCGGTACCCTCGCCTCCAGACATCCCCCGAGAGCGAGGCTGTGGGACGACTGCGGTGTTCTGAAACACGTTCGGTTCCCGGGATACTGAGACATTTGGCTTTGAATGCCCAGATGGTAGCAGATTTTAAAATGTGTGTTCTGAGTGACAGACTTTTAACTTTTATTTCCAATACTTTTTGCCACTTGTGTTTGGGAGCTCTGTTTGTTAGTGTGTTCTTATTTAGGCTTGATGTCTTCATAAACTGGCTTTCTTTTTTCCCTTTGGCAGTGCTGGAGATAAAACCTCGGGCCTCATGCAGGTTAGGCAAGCATTCTCTTTCTGAGACACACTCTAAAATTGATCATCTTGTTACTTGATGTGTCTCTACATCCAGGCTAATTTTCTGTGTTCTGTTACGTTTGTATTATAGAGCTACATCGGCTTTTTTTCATTAGTTTGCATGGTGGATATCTCCCTTTCTTTTAACTTTTAATAGAGCTATGTTATTACATCCAAAGTGGGTTTTCTTAAAATCAATGTATTTGAATCTTGTTTCCTTAATTAACACAATCATTTTTGCTATTTAGTGTGCTTGGATGGTTAATATTGGTCTAATTATTAGGATGAATGTGTTCAGGATCACAGTTTTATTATTTTTTTCTGCTTTACACTAGTTTTTGTTCACTTATTCTGGTTTTTTTTCCTTCTTCTTCTTATCTTATGTGGAGTTTTGTAAATCTTCTCCTACTGGTTCTGTTTGTGTAGAGAATCTTAATTCAGCACTCTTTCTTAATATTGGTTTTGTTTTCGAAGCCTTTGCCCTGAGTCTGTGTCACCCCTCTGGGTTCTGTGGACTGTCTGCACGTGGGCTGTAGGGGTTGCCCTTCTTAATTCTGCAGACTGCTTTCCTGTGGGTGTGTATGTGGTACATTGGCACCGTGACCCACTAAGCCTTCCCCGTGCTACCCACTGTTCACATCTGCAGTTTAGAGGTGTGTTTGGAACTTATGCAATTCTGTACACGAGGTAATGAAGTCAGGATTGGGTTCTCTGGCATCCTTCACGATGTTTCCTTCAAGGATTCCTAACCACCTTGATCCCTTCCCTGTAGTAGTCGGGGTACAAACCTCTGACCTGTCCTTGGCACACAGGTTCGCATGACTGATCCTGTCCTTGGGGCAAAACGATGAGAAACAACAGAGAAAAAAAACCAGCTTTGTCTCCATGGCCTGTGTGTGAGTGGAGCACTGCTTACACTTCCTGCTTAAGATGAGCTTTCTCCTGTGAATAGAAATCACACCTCTTCACAGTGCTGGCTGGAGGGAGGGTGGCTTTCAGGCACAGTGAGTAAACTCAAGTCCATCTGCACATATTCTGGACATCAGTGACCCAGATGGACACTCCAGCTCCCCCGGAAAATCTTGGTACAGCATGTTACCTTACATTCACCCATGGCAGCAGGGATCCAGCCATGAAACTACCAGAAAAGGAAGCTTTCCCAAGGAATGGGAGCCTGGATCTAATTCCTTCAGATGCACCAGCTGTTCGCCTTCCTAGCAAACAAACAAATGGAACTTTCTGAGTTGCTTGTTCATGCTCTCACTCATAGAGGTCCTGTCCTGGTTTGTTTCCTATTGCTGTGATAAATGTCATGAACAAAACAACGTGGGAAAAATGTTTGCTGGGCTCCCATGTCCTGATTACAATCTGGCGTGTGGGGAAGTCAGGGCAGGGGCAGAAGCAGGAACCTCAGGTCAGGAGCTGAAGCAGAAACCATGGAGGGATGCTGCTTATTGGCTTGCTCTTTGTGGCTTGCCCAGCTTCTTTTTATTATTCAACCCAGGCCCATCTGCCTAGGGGTGGCACCACCCATGGTGGGCAGGGCCTTCCCATGTCAATCACCAATCAAGCAAATACCTGACGGTGAGCCCACAGGCTAGTTGGAGGCAACTCCTCAATAGAGGTTAGTGTCATGTTGACAAAACTAACCTGTGTAGCACTTAAAGCAAAGTTACAACTTGACTTGAATTGCCAAGAACCAAAAGCTGAGCTCCCTGCCCATCCCTTTAAAATGACACTATAAAATATAACAGCAGATGTATTGCTATTTTTGAAATGAAAACAATTATAAAAATTAGGAAAGATATTAATAGTTTTGAGGTAAAGATTGTTGTCAATGTTAGATCAGGTAAAACATAATAGTATTTCATATATTCATAGAATATATCGTTTAAAGTGATATCTAACTCAGCCTATGAAACCGAGCATGTCTTGTTTTGTTTTGCAGTGAGCAGTGGCCACACATGGTAGCTTCAATAAATGTTGGGATGGTACAGAGTTGGGGTATATCTTCTATTATTTAGTGTAACTGTCTCGAGTGGAAAGGTATGTCAGTCAACACATTCTCTATCAGTATGTTCAAGTTCTTGCTTCAATTCTTGCCCTAACTGCTTTCAAGGCTGAACTATTCTGTAAGATGAAACAAAGGCTTTCCACCCTAACGCTGCTTTTGGGCATGGTGTTTCTCACAGCAGCAGGAAGCAAACTGGGAAATGTGCCAAATCCTCGTTGGGCTGTGAGAGGGGAGACACACCACACATCAGTCTTAGAGCACGTGACAGAGATGCCAGGATGGCAGAATGAAAGAGCCAGCTCCCCATTCTTTGCAGAAATAAATAATTTAAAACTTGCAAGCCAGCAGAGCCGACCAATGATCATCACCCGTTCCAGGTCTGCAGCTCTGTTTTCACGAGGACTGCTAGGATGCATCACCTCCCTCGTTTTACATGATGGCTTAAATGTGCTCGTTGCTTGGAGTCTTGATTGAGGTGATGGCTGTGGGACTACGCGTGAGTCCTGATTCTAAACTGTCGTAATAGGATAATTGTGTTTCATTTTCCATTGTAAACTGAATCTGCTTGAACAACAAAAAGTACATTGGAGATTTCCAGCTGTAACCAAGGAAACTCAATTAGGATGTACCCATTATTTATTTATTTTTTTTTACTTTGCTTGACTTGGTGTGATGTGAAGGTCGGTCTAAGCCTCGGATGTGGCCTCATTTTGGTTCTTTCAGACTTTGTGCAATGTGTGCTTTGTTTGGTCATCTCCCTAGCATAGCCAGAGAGATCCACTCAGGACAGGACAGAGTCCTGTCCACATGGTTGTCTTGCTGACATTCTCAGGGCATCTGCACCCCAATATTAAGACCTTTCTGGCCCCTGGCTCCTGGATACAACAGAGTAGTTAAATGCTTGCATTGTGACTCATCCCATTTCAAACCCCAAAAGACTTACAGGCTTTGGACTCTGAGTCTTTCCTTGGTAACCTGACCATTTAGCTGTTTCTCTGACCCCTGTGTGTGGGGATCTGGTCTGCTTTGTGGGTCCCTTGTGTCATGCGGTCACTGTCTCCTGTTGAATTATATGGACATTGCCGATTCCATGCTTGCTTCCTTGGCAGAATAGTTCTTTATGTCTTTTGTAAAATTGCCCCTCACGTTTGGGCTCAACAAAATGGACTCACTCAGGTTAGGAAGATTGGGCCAAGACTTGGGATGTTTGGAAAGGATGGGAGTGAAAGGACCTCTGAGCTGCAGAGATTGTCCAGGCTGGCTTAGAATCCGTGCAGCAGACAGAATGCGTTAGGACAGAGACAGGATGTCAACATCGCCCAGGGTTTTCAGTCCCAGAGAGACCAGCCAGGCTGCGGGTGTGGTGTCCTTCTATCTATCTATCTATCTATCTATCTATCTATCTATCTATCTATCTATCATCTATCTATCTATCATCTATCTATCATCTATCTATCTATCTATCTATCTATCTATCTATCTATCTATCTATCTATCTATCTAGTATGTGTAGTTAATAGCTTTAGGCAAAGGGAGAGTGAGTTTTCTTTAATAGTCCTTCAATTTGAACATCAATCATTGTTCTGAACAGCAAACCATTTGCCCCACATCTTTCAGTGTGATTTAATTCCATTTCGACCCACAGAAAAGGAAATAGATTGTGGAGATGAGAGAGTAGGTTGGGTGAAATCGTAAAGGCACAGTAGTGGCTGTTTCTGGATTAATTTTGAAATGTACCATCAGCATAAATATTTTAATTTTTTGAAAGGCACTCAATTTTGCTAATAACTTCAGATATGGTTTCCATTTATTATTGGAATTGATCGTGTGATACACATACTGAAAATGGTGATCATTTTTAAATTTTCCGATCATGAAAAGGCAGACTGGTGAATGAATTCTTTTTGGAGTAAGAGCAGATTATGTAAATGCACTGTATCATTCATTTAAAGTTGTGAATTATCGTCTATGAATCTGGCCCCTTCACATTGGGGAATGGAGAATGTTATTGATAGTAAAGGTATAAGAAGGTCATCTGTCCTCTTATCTTCTCTATTTACTCACTCTTTTCCTGTTTCTTTTAAATTAATCGATTAATTGTTTAGCTTGATCTTTTCCACTTTATTTCACGTGTATGGGTGTTTTGCCTATAGTATGTCTGTATACCACGTGGGTACAGTGCCCACAGAGGCCTGAAGAGGGCATCAGATCTCACAGGACTGGAGGTACACATGGTTATGAGCTGCCACGTAGCTGATGGGAATGAACACTTACTTGTCCACGGCAAGAGGAGTGAGTGCGCTTAACCCCGAGCCATCGGTCCTGCCGCACGTCACTCAGGCTGGTCTTAAAGTTCCAGCCTCAAGTGATCTTCCTGACTCAGGTTCCGGCGGACCTGGAATGCAGGTGTCAACTGCTGGGATCTACTTTGTTTTCAGTAACACAGATGCGAGAGAGAAACCTCCAGGCTACGTTTCCTGTCGGCAGATTAGAGCACACTGTTTGAATCTGGACTGTCCTACAGGTTGGTGTCTTGAGTGCTTGCTCCAGTGTGAGGATTAGCCTTGGTTGCCAACTCAATTGGATGTGGAATCAGCTTTAAGAGGCCTGTCTCTGGGCTGGAGTGTGAGGGTGGTTTTAAGGACTGACTGAGAGAAGATGCTCCCCAGAGTGGGCTGCACCTTCCAGAGACAGCCAGATGTGGAGAGGAGGAACAGTGCTGCTCCCAGTGTGCTATCTGATCACTGCCGCCGCCGCTCTATCCCTCACTGATGTGAATCCAGCTTCTGAAGTGGCCGGAAGACCAGCAGCTTTCAAGTCCACCATGTTTTCAGCACCTGATGGGGATTCAAGCACCTGCTGGGTTCTTGGCTCTCCAATGTACGGGTGGCCATTGTTGGCTTACCCAGCCACTGTTGTATAAGACAATCTAGAAAATCTTCTTCTAGGAGATTTATATTGATATAGAATGAATATATATATATTCATTCTATCTCTTTCATTCCTTTAAAGAACTTTTAATATAAACAACATCTGGCACTATTTTGGAAGCGATGGAGCTATTAAAAGTTTGGGCTTAGCTGGCATAAATTGGTCTCTAGAGGTGAGACTTTGAAGATCATCTCTACCGTTTTTCTATTAGACATTGTGGTGAAGCCAACAGCTAATACATAGACTGGTCCCAGCACAATGGAGTTACTATTATGATCAATATGACCATGTGGTAGACCCTAAGAACCAGTTCGTAGGAGAAGGTGGAATAGAGATGTCATGTGATCTGTAGGCAGAGCTTAGCTGGTCATTCTGGTGGGAGGTGAGAAAACCAGATTGCCAATAGTAGTGTCGACAGTAAAGACTGAGCTCATGACCTGTCAGATGGGAGCATAGGATGTGTAAGAAGTGTATTAGAGGCCATTCGTGTCAACATTTTTCAAACCATCTTCTGAAAATCTGAATAAGGTGTGACTCCAAAGTCATGTACTAATTGTTTGGTGGATGGAATTTTAAGACAGAATAACAATTGGGCCAAGACATTACCGTATCTCACTGCTTTTAGATCAATTTACAGTGAAGTTTAGGACTGAACAGTGGAGTAGAAAAAGGTTAAGGGCATCACAGAATCTGACAAGAAATTGAGTGTGAATGTGGCTAGCACTGCAGAGGAGGTAAAGGACCAGCAAAGCTGCAGCCACCCACACTGAATTGGGTCCCTGAAAAGAGAACCCTTGACCCCGGGGTTATGAAAAGTGCCCCAAAGACCGGACCTGATCAAGGGAATGCTCCAGAGTGGAAAAAGCATGAACTCCTTTTGAAGATACATTTCTTTGAAACAGGAGTGACCTAAGATCATGTCCGAGATGAGAGACTTGCTGAATGGGGCTGCAAGCAAAGCAGAAACCATGGTCCACAGGGGCCTGACTACTGTGTAAGCAGTCACTGTTGGTGTGGTTCCACATTTGGGGTTACAGGTCATGGGGCTTTGCTGGTAAGTAATAAACACCAGCTCTACTCCGAGTCTCTAGAATGACCGTTCTGTGACCAGGGTATGTGTTTCTCTAACAAGTTGTGGCTTCTGTTTATTAATTCAGTGCAAGGTCTTTGTGCCACTGGCTAGGAGAGCATCAGAGCACAGCTTTGTCTCGTCTCTCTGCGGTTCTAACCAGTCCCAGCCATATCTGTCCTCCCCGAGGGGCGGTTGATTGTCAGAAGGAATATTTCAGTCTGTGGTGACTGACCACCTACCTCTGTTCACAGTGACTCATTCCTCACCTGTCCTTCCTGGTGTGTGTCCCTCCAGGCTGTGCCTGGCCTCACAGCTCCTGACACCCCTGTGCCCTTCTCTTTGTGTTAGCCTGGAAGAGGCGCCCTTGGTGCCCACTGTTTTGGGCTACGCTTTCAGGTGATTCACAGCGCTCACGCTCGGCTAGTTTCGCTTAGTTTAGCCTGGTTTCTGGTTTGCCCTTTGATTCCTCTTGATGCTTATGTGATTAGAGGTGAGTAGATATGAAGCTGTGCAGCTTGCCTGTCAGAGTGACTCTGTGATTGAGAGGCTGGCTTGGGGAGGCTCTTCTGTGTGGGGCCCTGCACAAATGGGCGGCTTTAAATGCAATGAGCGTTGGGAAAGGCTCAAAATGTCTCCTTTCCTGCAGGTCTAAGAAAGAGGCTCGGTGCAGCACCCCATGCCAGGGGGATGCATTGTGATCTGGTTTCTCCACTTTTTGTGCCAGAGAGGTATGTGTATATGTATGTGCGTGTATATGTGTGTGTTTACATATATATGCATATATACACATATATGTATATGTGTTTATATATGTGCATATATTTATATTTATTTATATGTGTATATTTATATGCATAAATATATATTTATTTATATATGTTTATATATGTATATGTGTGTATATATGTTTATATGTGTATATATATATACACACATATACACATACCTCTCTGCATATATATGTTTATGTATGTGTGTATATATATATGTGTGTGTGTATATCTATATCTGTATCTATATCTGTCTTCCCCAAGTGCTCAGCTCTATTTTGAATGGACTTGCTGCTCACTCATTTCCAACAGCTGCCCTGTTGTGAATCACATTTGCTCAGCATTTCTTCTACTCGACACATTTCTCCACACCCGTCTCACTGCTCATGGCATTTCAAGAAATCCATTAGTTGTTACCGAGATTTTTTTAAAAGAATTAACTCTTCACATATCCATGGCTCAGACATCTGCTTTGTATCATCTGAAGGGACTTGGATCTTTCCCTTTGGATATGTACACATAGAAGTTGTATTTAGGGGAGCTGGAGAGATAGCTTAGCAGTTAAGATCACGAATTACTCTTCCAGATGACCTAATTTCAATTCCTGGCACCTACACCAGGTGGCTCACAACCATCTGTAACTCCAGTTCCAGGGAGGACAATGCACCTGTGTTCACATGCTCATACCTACACACAGGCTCTCTCTCCCTCTCTCAAAATATAAAAAGAAAATCTTTTAAAAATGAAGTTGTCTATTTCCTCCAGATGACTGAGAATTGGAGCCCATCATTTTGCTATTTCCACACATGGGTCAAGCACATGTGATGTTCAGCAGGCTGGCCTGATCCGTGGTGGTCTGAAGCAGGAAGGCCATCTTCCAGCTGCACCCGTGAAGGCAGCCTACGTCTCTCTGAATGACCTCATCAGCAAAGGACGGCATCCCTTCTCCTCTCCACTCAGTGGTCATCCTCGGAATGTGTGCTACATTAACTAGGCTCACACTGCGCCAAGAATAGAACTCAGGGAAGACAGGGATGGACACGCGGGGAAGGCATTTTTCATTTCATTTCTTTCTCTTGGCAGCACAGAAAGGTAATTGCACATAATTGGAAGTAAAATGCGCATCCTCTATCACCTGTCCCACTCTGCAGCATGGTCCTCCTGCTAATGCACCAGGAAGGACTCTGAAGAGCACTCAGAACAAGCCGAGTGTTTCTGTCAGGATGGAGATGCGGTCACTGCCGCTGCTCTGGCGTCACTGCTTTCTTTAGTGCTGTCACTCACACTGTGTGAACTGTACCTCGGTTCACCCCGTTTCACAGCTGGTCTCACAGACCATAGCCTCGCATTCTGTGTTACAAGGGGTGTGGGAAGAACAGGTGCTCACGCCCTCTAATCCAAAGCCGCCCCAGACCTCTGCCATGATGTCCCACGTATGCACCCTAAGTATCGATGACGACCAGAGGCCGTTGCTTTCACATACAACAACGGACTTTGTATAAAGACAAGCAGTTAACGTGTGCAACAGTTTGGGGTGGAGGGTCAAACCTAATCCTTCATGAAAGTAATAAACGCTTTTCACTTGTACTTTTTGAAAATATTATGTTTGTTTGTGTGTGTGTATGTGTGTGTGTGTGTGTGTGTGTGTTGTTAGTGTGTGTGTGTGTGTGTGTGTGTGTGTATGTGTATGTATGTGTGTGTGTGTATGTATGTGTGTATGTGTGTGTGTGTGTGTATGTATGTGTGTGTGTGTGTGCGTAAGTGTGTGTATGTATGTGTGTTTGTGTGTGTATGTATGTGTGTATGTGTGTGCGTATGTGTATGTGTATGTGTGTGTATGTGTGTGTGTGTGTGTATTTTGTGTGTGTATGTGTGTGTGTGTGTGTGTATGTATGTGTGTATGTGTATGTGTGTATGTGTGTGTGTGTATGTGTGTATTTGTGTGTGTATGTATGTGTGTATGTGTGTGTGTGTATGTGTATGTGTGTGTGTATATTTGTGTGTGTATATGTGTGTTTGTGTGTTCCTCTGACACAGATTCCAGCTGTGGTTAGAATGGATATGGCCAGAGTTACTTACTTACCCTTGTCTGGCAGGCATCTGCAGAGATGCAGAGCTGGCTGTTCCCATGGCCTTGGGCAGGTCCTGGTTTAGAAGGTCATCACTGAATCTGCCCTAAGCCTTCCAACAGCTTCGTTGTCATGAACAGCCATGGGTGTGTCATGGCTTTTCTGAGCCAGTTCTTGAAGGATGGCTGGTGTGAGCAGCTTCCTGAAGGCTTTTGGCTCCTTCTCAAGGCTGTATCTTCTCTGGCTTTAGAAGGGATCCTCAGAGAAACCATTTTCTAGTGCTTTCCACTACAGTCTGCCACAGTATTATTCTTCAACTTAGAAATGTGGAGTCAGACCTCAGCACAGCCCTCTGGAAATGTCCTGTGGCTTCCTGCTTGTCTTCATCTAAGAGAACAGTGCTTTCCATCAGCATGAGATGTGAATAGTGCAGAATGATCCCAGGCCAACCCCTCCCCATGGTGCTGGTGTGGCATTAATTTCAATTCAGATATTTCAAAGTATAAAGTTATATTAAAGTTATATATATTAAAATGAGAAGTCTTGTTTTATAGGATTCAAATCATTTTTATCTACTGATCTCTATCTAAATAAGTTAGCATTTTAGCCTTTCTGATAAAATAGCTCATTATTATTATTATTAATTATTATTATTGTTATTATTATTAATTATCATTGTTGTTTTATAACTTTGAGACAGGCTCCTATTATGTAATCCAGGCTAGCCTTGAACTACTCATCCTTCTGCCATTACCAACCAAATATTGGGATGGACTTAACATATTAAAGATCACAACAGACACTCGGGTAACTGAGAAGGATGTATTCATATCCTGAAGAGTTCAAAGACAAAGGTGCACCAGAACATGGACGAGTAAAGAGGGACTTTACATATATTCATGTAGGAAAGGTGCTTTGGGACAGCACATTCTTGAGCAAGCTCAATTTAACATCATGGTTCAAGAAGAAAAAAATGGCAGACAAGAACTGTGGACTACAATCAAACTGCATTACAAAGATGTCAGGGGGAAGATTCTCCAAGTGTGATGCACTCAGCCTGCGTCTCAGACACTGATGGGGACTTGCCGGGAGGTCTGTGGTTATGTTACCACGGCTGCTGCGTCTGTGGCAGTCTTGAGTCAGAAGTGAACAGGAATGAGCCCTGAAGACCTATTCCTCTCCCAGAAGCTACTGTGGGTCAGCTTCTCCGAGAGGTCCCTTTGACGCTTCTCAGTTACACAGCGGTTGCAAGTGTCACAGGTGCTGAAGCCTGCGGGATGCCACACTGAGATCCGTCCTGCATGCTTCCACCCTAATCACTCTGTACATTCAAAAGAAGCTAACCCCCCAATTGGACTTTTTTACTAAGGAAAGGCCACATTTGAAGGAAAGCTAAAAGTGATCCAGTACCTGTGACTGTTAACAAGAAACCTCTCCTTTGCTCTTGAGAGGATTTGTGGGTAGGTGTTGTGGAAGTTTATGTTTAGTTGTGTTGAAAATAATTGTTTTTGTGAACTGTTGGAAAAAGGGCTGCATAGGCCTTGGCTTTTGTCTTGTCTGCAGGT
This sequence comes from Cricetomys ansorgei, assembly GCA_026225945.1. NCBI lineage: Eukaryota > Metazoa > Chordata > Mammalia > Rodentia > Nesomyidae > Cricetomys > Cricetomys ansorgei. The sequence continues at coordinate 31,082 of JAMJFZ010000212.1, forward strand.
GTTGGATTTCTGCGGGGAGGTTTGATTGCTCATGATCTGCATCTGAGGAATACTATATCAATAAAACACCTGAGCTCAGATGCTCGGGGTTCCACTGTCAATGGAGTATGGTGCTGGCCAGGACAGTGGTTCCCTCTGATGAGGTCTGGCAGGGTTTGCAATTATGAAAAATGCCTCCGTTCTTGCTGACCCACCACACCAGCTCACTACCACAGGTAGGTTTCATTCTTCTGAAGTTTCTTCCTGCTGGGTGAGGGTGCTCTATCTCCCCATCTAGAGGAATAGAATTCACCATGTGCCATAGTAAGAGAGGAATTAGGACTGGAGACAGAATATGACATCATCAACTGAGTCTCTCTGGCAACTGTTATTCTGCAGCACTTCAAAGGACATGCAATTACGACCTTAACCACAGACAAGATTAGTAAAACTGGCCGTCCATCTTAGGATTCCTGTTGTTCTGATTAAAACACCATGACCAAAAACAACTTGTGGAAGAAAGGGTCATGTTAGGTTACAGTTCCACATCTCGGTTCACAGTGGAAGAAGTCAGGGCAGGAACTCAGGGCAGGAACCTGGAAGCAGGTACTGAAGCAGAAACTACAGCAGAATGCTGTTAGAATAAAGTTATGGTGCTTAATGGAGAGTCCAGCGTTGAATTTTCCAATGCTTTTTATTAATCACAAACCATGTCAAATCTCAGGGAATTCTATACCTGGGCAGCTAGGCAGAGAGCTCACTCCAAGGCTTCTTCACCCCATGCTCTCCTCTCCATTCTCCGGTCATCTGCCCCTACTCCTCCTCCACCTCCTACTCCCCACTCCCTTCTTGCTCCACCCCTCAATCCCCAGGTGTTTTCTTCCTGTTTTCACACAGACCCTCAATCAACAAATAACAGGAACCTCCTGTCAGGGGTGGAAGCTGGGGATGGCACAGAGGTGTAAACAAGTAAGAGACGAATCTTAACTAAGATATTATCCACAACTAAACACACCACAACAGAATGCTGCTTAATAGCTTATTTTTTTCTAGCTTGCTCACCCTGCTTTTATACAACTCAGGATCCCTATGCATGGATGGCACCACTCACAATGAGCTAGGCCTTCCCGCATCAATAATTAATCAAGAAAATTCCCTATAGACTTGTAGGGCATAAGTAAATCTTATGGAGGAATTTTCTCAATTGAGTCTCTCTTTCCAAATGACTCTAGCTTGTGTCACGTTGACAAAAAGAAAGAAAGAGAAAGAAAGAAACAAACAAAAACCAAGATACCTACTAATTTTAACAGTCCAGAAAATATATGTTTAATCCTCTTGGGAACCCAGAATATTATACCCCCAAATCAATAATTTTCTCATGGTGTATCTGGAGATATTTTCTGGAGTCAAGGTGTCCTCCATTTTTTTTTTCCAAGTGTGGTTCAATTTCAGCAGAAGAGTTAATGTAAGAAACACGAGACTACTGTGGTAATGCAAAGCCTCTCTTCCCAGTCAGAATATATTCTAAGGCAACTTTGCTGAGACGTATTACTTCCTGTCCGTGGAGTAGGAAGTTACATTAACTGTTTTCTCCAGGGTGATAGAGAGCCAAGTTCCTGATGATCTATTCTTCAGGGCAGATGTGTCCTGCAAAAGTCTACCAGCATCCATCTTCCTGGTATGCAGGAAAACAGTCAGGGTTTATCTTGCAATTTATGAGAATAATTTTAGCAATCTACTCCAATGTTCAGTTTTGAGACTGGTGGATAGAAGGAGGGATAGGCAGGTACCAGAATAGAGAATTTCTCCCCAGTTTCTCCAGCTACATAGACACTCATGGAGTTCTTTCAGAGTGCTCCACAATAAACAGGTGCTTGAGTATATAGATCCTAGACAAGTTATAAAAGTTGATGTTTGATATAATATTGATATGGACCATTTACTTAGACTGAGAACCACAGACCAGTGGAATAGACCTTCATGGATCACAGGCATTGGATCACCTGTCTCGACCAATGATGTGGAGCATCATCACAGACTCTCTGCATGGGCCACCAGCATACCCTCACACCTCATTCTGATTTGTTTATTTCCAGTGAGACATAGAAAAGAAGATGCTGGAATCTTAAAATAGCTAGCTTTGGGTGAAGACGTAGGGAAGTTATCATTGAAAGTGTTGGACCCCCGGGCTCAAAACCGGGACGCCACACCCCCACAGAGACTCACAGACGGGATATCAATGCAAATAGCAGGAGGATTTTTATTCCAGTATACTGGGACCGCTCTAATACACAGGATAGAAGCGGTACCCAGGGGCAGAAAGCAAGCCTTTTTATTTACTGTCCAAGTGGTTGCTAGGGGGCTGTACAGTTGCTAGGCACAGACCAAGTTGGTACAAGTTGATTGGTACCCAAATTGCTTTTCCATTTTGATAGGTAGGGGCCAGTTAACCTCTAAACTGATTGGCGCGGTCTACAGGGGAAGGGGGAGCTCCAGCCCAAGTCTCCCAAGAAAAGGTTTTTCCTTTAACTCTGGGAACTCTCCAGGGTCACGGTGCACCTGGCTTGGGCCAATACAATTTTGGTGCTCTTAGAAGCCTGACTAAAGTTTGGCTGTTTTGGTCTTTTTTTTTTTTTCCTATACTAGGGACCTGAATCTTAGGCCCGGGGCAAGGGTCCCGACCCCCACAAAAGCACAGACTAAGCCTCTTTGCTGCTAATACTTGGGCCCAGCTGTCAGAGGCATCACATCCCAAGATCTGTTGCTGCTGATGTTGTAAAGATTTCCTGACTGGTGCAGAGACTCTGTTTTGCATCATCTCATGACTATGCATTTTAAATATACATAATTATTCTATGCTATGTATGTCATTAACTTTCCATATTTTCCTACTTAACTAAATGAGTTTGATGATTTGAGAAGGTTTGGGATTCTCATCTTTGATAATAAGACGTATCTGCTAGGGTCACTGTGAAGATTGAATGACACATGACATGTAAGGCAGGAATTTCAAATATACATATTACATGGTCTCTACAAGTTTTTTCTCAAGAAAAAGAAAAGAATAAGAAATAAGAATAAGAAAAAAGAAGAATAAACACTAGGAAAACTTTTTTGGAATTAAACTTATATATTGAAAGAATGTTTTGTATGCTTAGATAAATCAAGACAAAATCAACAACTATGACATGTAATCTCATAAAACTATTAAATAAAAATAGAACAAAGGGACGGAGAGATGGTTCAGTGGTTAAGAGGACCTGTTGCTCTTGTAGAGGACCCAGGTTCCGGTCTCAGCACTCACATGAGACTCACAATTGCCTATAACTCCAGGAGATTTGATGCCCTCATTTCTCCTCTGTGGGCATCTCGTATGCACGCATATGTGTCTAGGGCTGACTACTTGGGATTGGATATCCTATGAGGGCTTGAGTTTGGAGAAGATTGATTCTTTCTCTCTCAGCAGCCATTACTTGCCTGTGGCCTTTCATCTAGAGCTGGGGTCTTGTGAGATTTCTCCATCCACACTGGAGTGTCAGTTGGTGTCATTTTCAGATCTTGTTTAGGCAACCATACTGTTGAGCTCTCATGGGTGTAGCTCTCCTGTCATATCTAGAAGATACAACCTCTCAGCTGATGTTATGGTCCGCTGGACCTTATAATCTTCTCATCCCTCTGCTTCAATATTTCCTGAGCTTTAGGTGTAGAATATGTTGTAGATGTCACAGTTAGGGCTGTTCACTCTGCAGTTGGTTGTTTTCTGCATTTGATCAGTTGTGTATTTCTGTGATAGTCTCTGTCTGCTGTTAAAAGGCTTTTGATGAGGTGAGAGCCACACTTTCCTGTGGGGGAGAAAAGAAAAGTAAAGTTAGTGAATATGCAAATTACACATGCATACACACACACACACATACATACACACATACACGCACGTTTACATACACACACACATATACACAACATACATATATACACACACAAACACGCATACATACACATATACACACACATTTACATACACACACATACACACACCCATACATATATACATACAGACACACATACACACACAGACACATACACAGAACACACACATATACACACACACACACACAATACACACACACACACACGCATACATACACACATACACACACGTTTACACACACACACATATACACACATACATATACACACACACACATACACACACAGACACACACACAGACACATACACACACATAACACACACATGTACACACACACAATATACACACACACACACGCATACACACATATACAACACATACATAATACACACACACATATACACAGACACACAGACACATACACACACATGTATACACACACACATGTACACACACATACACACACAATACACACACACACACACACACACCACACACACACACACAAACTAAATAAGACAACAGCAACATGGAGAAAGGTGTGTGCAGTCTCCTGCCTTGTGAACCATTATATTGGCTAATGGTCTTGATAAAAACATTAACCCTTCCAGTTGGTGCTACAGAATGACAAACACGTGAAGCAGCCACTCTCTAATGTAAAAGTGATGACTTCACCAATAAGGAAGGGAAGGACATAGGCACTGAAATACTCAATGGAGAGCAGCTGTATAGATTTTGCCTTGGAATCAGATAAATATAACTGCAAAATAAGTTTTTAAAAAGATTATAGTATTTTAAAACAAAACCAATTTAAAAATTAACCCTTACAAGGAAAATGGACTCATTCAATCTAATTTAGCCTGGTGGCATTATGTTGAGAGTATTTGAAGACATTTAAAATCATAACTGGATTATAGATTGGTGATTTAGTCATTGAACCAAAAATCTTGAATTATGTCCTATTAACTACACTGCTGGTGGTAACGGAACCACTTCTTCCCGGGGCTTTTGAATTGACATTGTAGGATAAAAATGACTTAATACATTGGTTAATGGTCTTGAAAAAGCACACTGATCTTTCCAGATGGTTACCTCTGTTTCTGATGTTTGATGTGATAAATATTTGCATTTGACATGTCTATGACTTTATGGCCAATGTTTAAATATCCACTGCCTATTTTAAACATATTTTAGGGAGCCATTTTACCAAAGCTTTTTGAAGTCTGGTTGATACAACTTAAAAAATGTGTTCCCTGTAGGATGCTGAAATCAAACATATAATAAATAACATTTAAGGATGAGTATTACCGTTGAAAGTAAAAATGTAACTAAATTTTCATCCAATCATTGCAAGATGTGTAGCTGTAAAAACAGTGGTTCAAGTGGGATTTATTTTAAAATTTTTAAGTCCTACTAATATTTATTAGAGTAATGTTTCCTTGAAAAGTGTCAAAAGTTCTTTTCTCTAAAACTCACTTGCTGGCTTGTGGTGTTGTTTTCATGATACCGCATGCTTCTTGAATATAACATTACATTAAACGGAAGAATTGGATAGTGGGTACACAGTGGCCCTAATTGCAGTGTAGACTCAGTGGTGGTCATGTAGTGAGTTAAATTTGTCTCTTTCCTTTATGTTTTTAATGTGCTCAGCTTCACAATGACCTGATTAGAGCAGGAAACCAGGGGTTTGAATGCAAATATCCCTCGACTTATCAATTATGTATCCATGTATAAACTATTAGTCATTCTGTGTCTCATTTCCTCCATTAGAAAATGGGAGAAAATCATATTACCAATGCCAGAGCATCATCAGTTAATTTGTGAAAGTGTCTAAATGAGTGACGGATACAAAGTAAGCCCCACTTAAAGATTTACTTGAATCATTTTGAGCTATGGTGGTGGAGGGACAGCAACAGAAAGGGTGATGATGGCACTGTGCTGACGGTGAGGTGGTTATGAGTGGAAGGATGATGACAGTGATGATGGTGGTGATGGTGGTGGTGGGGATGATGATGGTGATGATGATGATGATGATGGTGATGTTGATGATGGTGATGATGTTGATGGTGATGGTGATGATGATGATGATGTTGATGGTGATGATGATGATGATGATGGTGATGTTGATGATGGTGATGATGTTGATGGTGTGATGATGATGATGATGTTGATGGTGATGATGATGATGATGGTGATGATGATGATGATGATGATGGTGATGTTGATGATGGTGATGATGTTGATGGTGATGGTGATGATGATGTTGATGGTGATGGTGATGATGATGGTGGTGATGATGATGATGATGTTGATGGTGATGATGATGATGATGATGTTGATGGTGATGATGATGATGGTGATAATGGTAGTAATGATGGTGTTAATAATTGCTGGGAGAAGTGCAGAGGAGCAGCAGCTGGCATTGGAGCTTCAGGGGTTCAGCCTACTCTTTAGTAAGGGGACATTAAGTTTTTACCTTGGCCTTCTGGGGGACTGTGCCATTGCTGGGACTTACCATGCTTGCTGTTACCATGGTCTCCTTGTCTCTCTTGTGGTATGAACGTTTTATGGAGGTCTTTAACCCCTCATTGTGCTGTGTTATTGGCACACACAACAATGGTGATAATTTTCCTTGAGCAATGCCACCTGGGCAAGGCAGTGCCACTCAGTTAAACTAGTGATTCAATTGGAACTCCAGAAAGAATAACTAAAAACCATGTATTATTAGGAACAATAGTTGTTTTTTTCCATATAGTTATAGGATTATAACTATTATAGTTATACAGTTATAGGATTAAATTAGGATGTCTTGCCAACTGCCTTACATTCAGTAACTTAGGAAGAAAAAACATATTTGTGCTAGCGACTTGTTTGGTCAGACTTAGAATAAAGAATAAATAAATAGAATAAAGAAAGCTCAATTGCTTTAGGGCCCACCAGTTGCAACCATGAAAATCAGGTCCATGATCAAGGAAATAACAAATGAGTTTCAGTATCCATTGTTAGGCTTGAACTTCCACGACCACAAGTAAAATAGATTCTTTTCTGGTTTCTATAATCAAAAGTTTATTGATGAAATAGAACCATGCAGTACATTCTCCTTTTATCTAAGAAAAGCAAAAGACCTCTGAGTTAAAGCTTTCTAGTTAATGGCAAACTTGTTTCACTCATAAGAACTGTATTACGTTAGGATACTATGACGTGTACTCATTTCCTAGTAACTGCAAGACTGCTGCCTGACAGCTACAATAGAAGCTGGCTCTGAAAATATTTGGCTTGCTTAAACTCTGCTAATCTATAATAACAAAATTATTGTTTCTGGGATATAGACGTAGTGTGGGGAAAAATACATGTGAAACTGGGTGTTAGTGCGCAATCATGTATGGAAATTGAAAACAACCTGTTTTTTAAATATATAACTTGTAATCATTCACTGGGAAAAACAGGACTTATGGTTATGATGTGATTTCTTCTTAGGTAGAAGTTATTGTTTAAAAGCTATACAGGTGTATGAGAAATAACAAGGAAGCCGAAAAGATAGAAGAGAAGGGAAGAAGGAAGCTGGCAATATGTCTGGGTAAGATCTATGTGTGTTGGAGCTTTGATTCTTTCATAAGGAAGAAGAAGGTCATAAAAGGAAGCTTATAAGATGTATGAGATGAGATATATGTATGTTGGAGCTTTGCTTCTTCCACAAGAACAATAGGAAGCTTACAAGATGGGTATGGATGAGGTGTGTGTGAGTGTTCAAACTTACAAGATGTATGTGTGCATGAGGTAAGTGTGTGTTGAAACTTTTCTCCATCCACAAAATGTGTGTGAATGAATGAATGTGTGTGTTGAAGCTTTGCTTCATCCACAAGCTGTGTGCAGATGTGTATATGTGTTATTTATGGATAGGATACAAGGAGAGAAGAGAGAAGAAAGAGAATGGAGAAGGAGAGAGAAAAGCCTAAATAAAGAGAGAAGCCCTGTCTCATCTATAAGAGGTGTGGTTTTGTTCATATTATTTTGCTGACTTTGTCTCTCCCTCTCTGATTGCCAGGGCTGGACCCATACAAATAATGTTCTTAAGTCAAATGATGTTATGGTGATGACTATAGTGATGGTGATGATGCTGGTGCTGGTGATGATGCTGGTGATGATGCTGGTGATGATGCTGGTGCTGGCAATGATGCTGGTGATGATGCTGGTGATGGTGATGATATGGTGGAGATGCTGCTACTGCTGGTGATGATAATGATGACCAGACTGCTGATGACTTGTGTCTTCAATGGGGTTGGGAAAAATCACAGATATTAATACAATCTACTTCAGTTTTTTGATAGACATCTGACAGCTCTCAGGGTTTGTATGAATTTATTAGAAAAGGAATTGCTGATATCTCTATGTCAGGACATTTTTACAGTGCTGAGGACATAATTTTAAACACACAACTCCCTGACCACACTAAACTTATACTCTAATAGAAACAAACAAATAACAAACACACAAACTGATAAAGTGTATCCTGTCCCATACAGCAGCACGCTATTTGCGGAATGTTTGGTATGTGCTGGTAGGAAAGATTGTGGCTTTGATGTGAATGTATTCTGTGTCCTCTAAAATACCAACGAGTTTCCAATTTATAGAACTCAGAGAGATGCAGCGGATCCTCTTATTTGGACAGAAGTCCCTTGTTTTCCTAGAGAACTGGTTTTAGGACCCCTGCAGATACCAGGCTTTTCAAAATTTTAAGTCTCCTATATAAATGACACCATATCAGCATAAAACCTAGATAATTTTCTTCCATCTTTAAAATAATCTCTGCTCACCCACAGCACCTGACACAGCATGAGAGTTGTTCGTGTGTTGGCTCCTGGGCCTGTTTTTTTTATATTGTCGTGTATGACAGTAAAACACTATTGTCTTACAGATCATTTCCTTTTCATTGTTTTCTGACTCTGCTTACAGCATGAAGTCTAGATGCAAATGTCGCCCTGTTTGCCCTGCTATCAAAAGCAAAAACAATGTTGATTTAGTAGCTCAGTTATTTTAGCTAATAACATGATTGATTTTTTTTTCACTTGATAAAACTGTGTTGTTAGCCGAAGGCAATCCATAATGGCTTTTAGAATTTCAATTTTTGAAAGCAGATTTTGTGTATTTCTGGGGATCGTGACCCTTCTACAGAGATTCTGTGAGGGCCAATTGACAGCCCACAATGCCTTGCTTTGCAAACCAAAGCACACAGAAACATCGTTGGACTTTTTTGGAGATATTTATGAGATTAAAAAGAACTACCAGTGTTAGGTCCACATAAGAAGTCACGACATTCTGTCAGAAACTGCACTGAGAGTTTCCCTATTTCACGGGAAGAGTGAATGGAGCCACCAGAACATTCAGCACAAGATCAGGACACATCTTCACATTTCTGGATCATTCTGAAATCCACATCCATATTTAACATAATAAAGAAATAAAGATGCTTGACTTGGTTTGTCAATTAATAAGCCCTCATTTACAGAGGTGGCATGGCTACCGCTTCTGAGTACTCATATAAACAGCAGCAACCCCATCAGAAAGCTTTGAGAGATTGGTTTGGCAATGAGTTACAGACCCACCAGCTGACACAAGCTCCCTCTCCTGGAGTGTGCACATAGGCAGGCAGCTAGCTCATGATTCCTCTCCTCCATCTGGCCTTTCCCATCTCTGCTGTGCCAAGCTCTTCAGTATATGAAGCTCTAGCCCAAGCTGTGCTTGGTACCTCTCTCTAATTTCTTCCTGCATGGCCTTGTAGTTCTCACATCTGCAAACAGACTAGACTACACATTCCAAGTAACACTGTGCCTGGATGAGATGGGATTACGTCAGCTCTGTGGGGGAAACGTCCTTGTGTTAGACCTCAGCTTTGGAGATGCTGCTGTTCCGTTGGATGAATTAAATTCAAGCAAGGTCTATGAGGCACCGCTGAATCCCCAAGGGCAAGGTGACCATAGTTATCATAATAGGCAGCACAGACAAAGCGATGTCCATAATGGCCTAGCCTATAATGGGCAGCACAGGCAAAGTGAATTTTATGGTGGCCGACTCGTACAGACCTTTGATACTGACTAATCAGTCATGGTGTTTCCAGGCATGAAACAGATAAGAAACCTACTGAGGTTTTTTTAAACAGTATTTTTATTAATAATTTGAATTTCATACAATGTGCCTCAATAACACTCTTTCCCCATTCCTCCCTGTTCCACCCCCCCCACCTCTGTGCCCTCAAAAGGAAAAAAGAAAAGAAAATTAAGTCCAGCCAGTGTGTCAGGAACACAGATCATGGGCATCACCATGGTCCCTGGAGGCAGCAGGCTCTAATGATGGACATTCACCTGGCTGTACTAGCCCAAGGCCAAGCATTATGATGTTAGACTTGAAGTTGGCTCTCACCGCCCAAACCTGAAGACATCAGCAGGCACCAGGACATCTCCCAGACACCCAGACACTCAGCAGGCACCCTGATATTCTGCAAGCACTAGGGCATCCTGAATGTCCCCTAGACACTCAGCAGGAACCCCGATATTCTGCAAGCACTAGGGCATCCTGCAGGTCCCCTAGACACCCTGCGGGCACCAGGGTCTCCCACAGAAACCTACTGAATTCTATGAATATGATCTGTATAAGTGGGAAAATTTTCAAACAAATGAGATAAAGGCTACACTGGATGGTGGCAAAAAGGAATCTTGGCCAGTGAATCAATTCTCAGACTTGAGCCAGTTTGCAGTCCCAGAAGCCCTTGAAAGACGGGTGACCAGGTTCCTCTGAGAAAGGTCCTTTACTGTTAGTCTTTCTTCGATCCTTCCCCAGAGGGACTGAAGGTCTTTTACAGAGGTTACTGTACACTAGAGGAAAGGAAACAATCATACTTTCTGGGTTCTATTGGACACTGGTTCACTATTGACACTGATTCTGGGAGACTCCAAGAAGCACTGTGGCCCTCCAGTTAAATTATGGGCTTATGGAGGTCAGAAGATTCATGGTTGGCAGAAGTCCAACTCACAGTAGGTCCAGGGAGCCCCTGAACTAATCCTGTGTTTTTCTGTCCCAGTTCCAGAGTGTATAATTGGGACAGACATACTTAGAAGTTGGCAGAAGTTTCACATTGGTTTCCTGACCCCCGGAGTGAGTGCTCTTAGAGTTGTCTTTGCCTGGGAAAATAGTGAATCAAAACCAGTATCGCATCTCTGGAGGGATGTCAGGATTTAGTGCCACCATCCAGGACTTGAAAGATGAAGGGACAGTGGTTCTCACCACATGGCTTTAACTCGCTTATCTGACCAGTGCAGAAGACAGATGGATCACGACCGTTGACTATTGAAAACTCAGTTAAGTAGTGATTCCAATTGCAGCTGCTGTACCAGATGTGGTATCATTACATGATCAGATTAACAAATCTTCTGGTGCATGGTATGCAGCTGTTGATCTGGTAGAAGCTCTTTTCCTGGTACCTTTCCAGAAGCATCACCAAAAGCAATTTGCTCTCAGTTGGGAGGCCAGAAGTGAACCTTCACAGTGTTATCTCAGAAATATATTAACCCTCCAGTCCTGTGTCAAAACTTAGTTCAAAGATATCTCGATCATCCACCTCATCCACAAAATATCACACTGGTCCACTGTGACCAGTGAGCAGGCGGTGGCAACAACTCTGGACTTGTTGATAATACATGTGAACATCAGCGGATGGGAAATAAATCCAACCAAAACTCAAGGGTCTTCTACTTTAGTGAAATTCTTAGAAGTCCAGTGGTGTGGGGCATGCAGAGATGTTTTTTCTAAGGTGAAGGATAAATTATTTCACCCAGTGCCCCACCACCACCAAATAAAGAAGCACCACATTTAGCAGGCTTATTTGGAATCTGGAGACTGCGTGTTGCTCACTTGGGTGTGTTACTCTGGCCCGTATACCATGTGACACAGACAGATAGTAGCTTAGAGTAGGGCCTGGAACAGGAGAAGGCTCTTCAGCAGGTCCAGGCTGCTGTGCAGGCTGCTCTACTGCTTGGACCAAGGAACCCAGCAGACCTGATAGTACATGGGGTGTCAGCAGCAGATAGGGATGCTGCTCGGAGCCTTTGGCAGTCCACTAGACATATGTCACTGAAGAGGCCTTTGGGATTTTGGAGCAAGGCTCTACCATTACGGGCAGACAACTATCTCCTTTTGAGAGACAGTTCTTGGCCTGTTACTGGGCCTTAGTGGAAACTTAAATGTTTGAAAATGGGCTGCCAAATTATCATTCGACCTGAGCAGTCCCTCATGAGCTGGGTGTCATATGACCTACCAAACCATAAGATAGGATGTACATAGCAGTGATCCATTATCAAATGGAAGTGGAATACACATGATGGCCCAAAGCAGGTCTTGGAGGCCCAAGCTAATTACGTGAAGAAGTTGCCCAAATACCTAAGGTTTTTGTTTCCATTGTAATGCTGTGGGCTCCCAAGCATGCACATATAGCCGCAGGGTGTGTGCACTGTGGTTGGTTAACTGAGAAGAGACGACTAGGGCCTGGTTTACTGATGGTTTTATATGTTATGCAAGCACAAATCAGAAATGGACAGCTGTAGCATTACAACCTCTTTTTTGGGACAATCCTCGAAGACACTGGCAAAGGGAGATCTTCACAGTAGGCAGAACTTCAGGTAGTATACACAGTCATATATTTTATTTGGAAGAAGAATTGGCCATATGTGCAATTGTTCACTGATTAATGGATGATAGCCAACGGATTGGCTAGATGGTCAAGGATTTGGAAAGAGCATGATTGGAAAATTGATGAGAAATGTGTCTGGGGAAGTAGTATGTGGACAGATTTCTGCAAATGGGCAAAGGTTGGGAAGAACTTGTGTCCCATGTAAATGCTCATCAAAAGGTGACTTCAGCAGAGGAGAAGTTAATAACTGAGTAGGCAGGATGACCCCTTCTGTGGACAGTCAGCCTCTTTCCCCAGCCATCCCTGTCATTGCCCCCTGGGCCCATGAGATGGGGTTATGCATGGGTTCTACTACATGGACTTCCACTCACCAAGGATGACCTGGCTACAGCTGTTGCTGAGTGCCAGATCTGCCAACAGCAGACATCAACATTGAGCCCCAGATATGGCACATTTCCTCGGGGTGACCAGCCAGCGACCTGGTGGCAGACTGACTAGATTGGACCACATCCACAATGAAAAGGATGACCTTTTGTACTTAGTGGAATAGATACTTATTCTGGTTATGGATTTGCTCTTACATGTAATGCTTCTGCCAAACCACTCCATGGACTTACAGAATACCGTATCTACAGTCATAGTATTCTATAGTTCTGACCTAGGAACTCACTTCACAGCCAGAGAAGTATGATACTGGACCCAGAGTCATGGATTCTTGTCATGTTCCCCACCATCTTGAAGCAGCTAGCCCAATAGAAAGATGGAATGACCTTTGGAAGACACAGATAAAGTACCAGTTACATAGCAGCAGTCTGGAGGGCTGGAATAGGGTTCTATAGAAGATAGGATATGCTTTGAATCAGCATCCAGTATGTGGTATCATTTCTCCCATAGCCAGGATCCACGGACCCAGGAATCAAGGGGTGGAAAAGGGAATAATTCTACTCACTATCACCTCTAGTGACCACTAGGAAAAGTTTTGCTTCCTGTTTCTGCAACCTCAAGTCCAGCTGGCCTAGAAGTTTTGGCTCCAGAGAAGGAGCACTCCTGCCAGGAGACAAAACAAAAATTCCCTTGAACTGCAAGCTCAGATTTCCCCCTGGCATTTTGGACTTCCAATGCCCTTAAGCCAACAGGCTAAGAAAGGGATAATAGTGTTAGGAGGGGTGACTGATCCAGATTACCATGGGGAAATTGGATTGTTTCTCCATAATGGAGGTGACAAAGATGATGTCTGGAGTGTAGGAGATATTTTAGGGAGTCGCTTGGTGCTACCATGCCCTGTAATTAAAGTCAACAGGAAACTACAACACCATAATTCAGGTAGGATGACAAAGGTCACAGACCCTTCAGGAATGAAGGATTGGGCCACTCCTCCAGGAAAAGGACCAAGACTTATTGAGGTTCTTGCCAAGAGTGGAGAAAACACAGCATGGGTAGTCGAGGAAGGTAGTTATAAATACTAGCAAGGCCATGTGACCACTTGCAGAAACTCAGATTGTAATTTACATGAGTGTTCCTGCCATATCTGTTGAGAATGTGTTTGTGCAGATATTTGTGTTTTCTACCCTGGATTTCTTTATGATATAATAAAGCTATCAATTAAGAAAATATCAGTGGTTATCATATTTAAGTTTGAGATACTAAAAGAATGTCTCTCAAGAGACATTGTCCCCTATTCTAAAATTTATCATGGCTTTGTGGTTGTGTGAGTGATATTTATATCATGTTGGGTGCAATTACACCCAGTTCAAACACATAATTCATTTGTTGATTGCACGAGGGATTGTTCTATCATGTTAAGTATAATCGTGGCCTGCTTATTATATTCATTGGAAGTTAAGCATGACATAAGGAGATATGCTTGTGAATCAAGTTGACAAGGGGTGGGCTTCTGATGGCTATTCTTGGTTGTTGACTTGACTACATCTGGAATTAACTAAAATCCAAGTGGCCGGGTACACCTGTGAAGGACTTCTTCTTAGTTAAATCACTTGAAGTGGGAAGGCCAACCATAAATCCATATCTTTTGAGGAGGGAAGATTCACCTTTAATCTGGGGCCACAGCTGCTGGCAGCCTATATAAAGGACATGGAAGAAGGAAGCTTTTGCTCTTTGCCTGCTTGCCTTAACTCTTTCTAGCAAGTCCATTCCTCCTTTAGCATTAGAGCCTACTTCTTTGGGATTCTGCTGTATACTGAAGACCACCCTCGTCAACTTGACACATAAGCATATCTCCTCATTTCATGCTTAATTTCCTAGCAAGTGCATTCCTTCACTGGCACTAGAACATACTTCTTTGGGATCCTAGTATATACTGAAAGCCAGTTGGGGCATTCAGCCTTGTGGACTGAACAATACTGGGTTGGACTGGCTTGACACATCCGGTGAGCCACTCCAATAAATCCCCTTCCTATGTATTATACCAACTACACAAGCTAGCAGAAACATTATATTCTCCTTGAGAAATCTGCGCTTCTTTCTATAAGTTTCAGTTCATGAACGTATGTACACAAAAGTATCTTAAGCTTAATGAGACAGAATACCTTGCTTTATAGCGTGTTTACAAACTGGTGTATGTATGCACTCTGTGCAGTGCTGTGTACCTTCAGACTAACATGTGAGTTTAATTTTTAATCTGTTTTTAGGATCCCTGTGAAATAGCATTGATCTGAGTTTGAAGGCAAATGGAAAGGATTCCTGATGTGTAGCTTCTCACGGGAGACTCACACAAGAGCAGAGCATTTGCATTTATATTATAAATAGTTGGTTTTCTGCAGGATGCCATGATGATTGCAACACGTGGAGCTTTGATTTGTTTTCCTACAGCCTAGGGTTCTCACAGCATGGGCCAGTCTCCTCTCAAAGGCCCCAGAATGAGCAACATCGGTAGACAGCAGGAGAAGGCTTAGGGGATGATGTAGCCCACAGAAATCTTCTCCAACAGCGAGCCAGAGAGCACAGCAGCCTGTGGGGCGGGCAAGATTTCTGTCACACTGAGATCAGATAACGTGCTGATTTTAACAACCAACATGTTGGGCTGGAGAGATGGGTGAGCAGGTAAAGCTAACTGCTGGTAAACTTGAAGACCTGAGTTTGATCCTCAGGACCCAGATGGTGACAGGACAGAGCCAGCTCCTTCCAGCTCTCCTCTGACGTCCACACCCATGCATGTGCTGCTCCCCCAATACATAGATAACTGTAATACAGATAAAATAAAAGTAACTAAGCCACTTTGCTGTAATCAGACTGCTTATGATTAAGATCTCACATGGGAATGAATGTGTGACTGAATTTTGAAAACATCATGACGGTTTCTCAAGCTGTGGTGTCAACAGATAGCTGGTGACTGCTTCATATGTGTCATTGCCTGTCATACACACACACACACACACACACACACACACACACACATACACATTTTCAGTTTTGTGTTGCTATTTTGAGACAGTCTCATAATGTTATTCAGCTCTACTGGAACTATATTTTATATATATATATATATATATATATATATATAATATCCATATATATATATATGGATAGTATATAGCCCACCTGGGCTTTAATTAGCAGGAATACTCCTGCGCCAACCCCTCTGTAATGACAGGCATAAGCCATCGTGCCTGGCCCATTTATAGGACCAGGATTCTGATGTGTCCTACAGATATTGCTTACTGAATATATTAAACCACACAGCAAACAGAGGTAGAGCCCTGAAAAGCATTTGCTCTCCAGCAGCTCTGGGTCCACGTAGCTCCAGCAAACCTATATAACTGCAAATCTGCAATGTCTCTAAAGGTAGGGTACAGAATAGAAGGGAGGATTTTGCTTATAGCATGTTTACCAGCAGAAGCTGGCTTCATTTCCTGCCCAGTACCACTGAAGACAATCGTAAGGTTGCCGGCATTCCAAACACCCCGAATATGAGTTATTTGTACAATGAGATTCAGATGGCCTTTGCCGTTTTCAATCCTATCAATTCTCAGCTTCTCAACTGGCTGCCCTACAAGTAAAGGAGATGGAGTTAGATTTTTCTAACGTCAATACAATTGATGCTTTCTTGTGGCCTTCTGCCTCGGCTGCAGGCACACTGCACAGAAGGGGACATTCTCGTGTAGTTGTGTGGTATGTCGGCAGCTCAGGTATTCACTTAGCAAACATAAAAATGAGGAGTCCCAATAATACAGCAATAACAAAACTGTCACACAAAAACCATCTCAGATTAAACCTGAGTGCTTGCTCTTCCTGAAGGACTGCCATGGCACCCCAGGGCTTGCAGGATGCCAGGATATGGGCATTCCAGTCATGTTGGAGACTCTGATTATTTTCATGCCTGGCTTGGAACCTCTCTACTTGTCTCGTTAAGAAAAACTTTCTAAAATCTTTGCATACTTTTATTTATTGAAAAGTGTAACACCAACTATGAAACCTGTTTAGGCCAGGGATGTGTACAAGGCCCTTGGTTCCATTTCCAGCATAGAAATAATACTTCACAAAACATATTGTTAATTTAAATACAAAGCCTAGTGAGTTTGGCCCATTTCATTGTTAAGGGCCTGTCTGATATCGTCAAGATTTTCTAATGTGATGATAAAACTACAATGTAATTAAAACACTTCAACAATACAGTGTCCCCGTAGGAAGGTTAGTCCTAGGTACAATGCCAGTTAAAGAGACTGTGCTCATTGTAGATACAAGGTTTGTTATACATACAATGTTTGTTATAGATGGGTTATGTGTTATAGATCATGTTGATTAAAGAGACCGTGTTGGCTGTTTATAAAATGGTGACTATAGATACAGTTAAAGATGTGGGTATAAACATGGTGTTGCTCGTTGTTCTAATTAGGTTCCCACAGTGATGAAAAGCATGACCAAAAGCAACTTGCATTTGTCTCATAGGCTGTAGTCTGCCATCAGGGGAAGCCAAGTCATGAGCTCAAGGCAGGACTTTGCAGACAGGAACTGAAGTAGGGAGCATGGAAGAATGCTGTGCAATGACTTGAGCTCAGTGGTTTTCTCAGCCTGCCTCATTACATAATCCAGTCCATCTGCCTAGGGCTGACATCACCTGCAGCAGGCTGACCCTCCAACGTTAATAATCAAGAAAATGCCTCAGAGTTCCCTATAGTTTAATCTTCTAGAATTTGTTAAATTAATTACAAGATGAAACATGTTAACAAAAACAAAACAAAAACAAACAAAACCAATATAACTGACTTCTTGTCAACTTAATAAAAAATACCGTTATTAAACCATGATGTTTCCTTTCTTGTTTATCCAGAGGGTCTCATGTTAATAGCAACATCACAACTTATAAAAGTCCCACAGTTTTTAGAAATTCAAACTCTTTAAAGGTTAAACCTCTTTAAAATAGCCAATGTCTCCTTGAAAGTCTAAAGTATGTCTAAAATAGTCAAGATTTCATAACTGTAGGATCCTGTTTTGTTTTTTTTTAAACCAAAACAAGTTAAATACTTTCTTCCTACAAGAAAAGAAATAAGATACAGTCATAATTGGAACAAATCAAAGCCAACAACCAACAATATAAATCAACCCCTATAATTCAATGTCCAGCATCTGGGACTCACTCAGGATCTTCTGGGATCCAAAGGGCTTAAACAGCTCCACCTCAGCCATGATCTCATTGGCTTAGCCCAGCTCCACTCCACAGTTGCCACTGTCCTTGGTGGTAGTCCCAGGGTCTTGACATCTCCAATATGCTTAAGTTTCCATAGGGTACAGTTTCCTAAGTGGGCTTCCACCTCTCTTCGGGATTTTAACCCTATCACATGGTTCCATGCCTCACTTCTGTCTACAACCCCTTCAGTCCCTGGGTCTCCACTGTCACTGAGTGCAGGAAATCGTGGCATTGGCCTGGTCTAGCATCCTTGAGAGGCATACATTGTAGGTTTTTCAGATTAGAATCTATGGCTCCCAGAGCACTGTTTGCCTTTCAGTTCCTGAGAAACTGAAGCATTCTCTCAGGTAGTGAAACATTTGGGCTGCCTATGTATCTCTGTGTTCCCTAGAAATCAATGAAGCGTATAGAAATTTGACAGAACAATTAGTCTTAGACATTGATCTTGTATACCCCTCTGTTCCCTAGAAATCAGCGACACATTTAGAAATTTGAAGAACAATTAGTCTTAGACAGTAGTCTTGTATATCCTGTAGAGCTTGCAAACGTCACTGTCTCCTGACAGCTACAATTGTGTTATTCCTGGAAATTGCCATTACATTCATATTTGGTTTCTGATAAGGGTTTAAAATGTCTAATTGCTTGTAATAGACTTGTCACAGCCTCAGTCTTACTGTGACCCCTCAAACCAGACCCGATTAATTTCTCGTTGACCATATCCAGAGTCCCTGTCTTGGCAAGTAGTTCTGTCACATACAACTGAGTGTACGTCTTCACAGGTGGCCTCTTCCTGCTTCTCACAGTGCCAAGCATCATCTTCTCTCCATGGTCACATCATGCCGGTACGGCACATGAGACCTAGCACATTACTAACTTCAACTGTCTGCCAGGGATTCAGCCTTAGCCCTCTCTAGACCCCAACTTCTGTGTGCTGACCCTGAGGAAACACTCCTAGAAGTTTTCGCTTCAATGATGCTGACCTCTTCTTAAGCTCAGCTGATTTCTCAGGCCTCTCTAACCAGAATCAATTGTCCCAGTAAAGCAAAGGATTCACTGTAGTGGTGCTGGGCTCTTGTTAATCACAGCCAATCCTTCAGCTTTAGCTGATCAGAACCACAGAGTCTTAACTCAAAATATTAGACAATTAGCCCTAATAGAGTCTTTAAGGAACTTTCAAACTCCACTCTGTCATTTCACAAGCCAGGCCTCCATTTACTTTCAAGTTCCCACAGAACAGCTCATTAAGCTCTGAATACTCAATGGCTTTTCAAGCCCAAGTTTTATTTTATTTAATTTTTTATTTTTTTGTTTTTGAGAGGGTTTCCCTATTGTAAGTCTGGCTGTCCTGAAACTCACTCTGTAGACCTGGCTGGCCTTGAACTCACAGAGATCCACCTGCTTCTGACTTGGGAGTGCTGAGATTAAAGGTGTGTGCCACCACTGCCTGACTATCAAGTCCAAAGTTCTAAACCCCTACACCTTTCTCCGAAACTACATGGTCAGACCTGTCACAGAAATACCTCCTGATCGTGGTGCAGATTTCTGTCCCAGTCAGCGCTCTATTGCTGTGATGAAGACCATGATGAAAAGCAACCGGGGGGGGGGGAAGGGTTCAGCTCAGCACTCAGAGTCCACCACAAAGGAGAGTCAGAGCAGGAGCTCAAGCGGGAACCTGGAACCAGGAACCAAAGCACAGAGCATGAGGGCCTTGATTTTCATGGCTTCCTCAGCCTGCTATCTCACAGCACCCAGGACTCGTGCCCAGGTGTTGCACTGCTCACAGTAGGCTGCTCCCCCCACACCAATCATTAATGAAGAAAATGTCCGGAAGTCTTTCCCCTGGGGCAATCTGATGGAGGCATTTCTCAACTGAAGAACTCTCTTCCCAGGTGACTCTAACCTGTGTCAAGTTGGCAAATAATTAACTAATATGGTTATGGATGCAATGCTAGTTACGAAGAAGGTGTTGGTTGTATATGTACGGTTGGCTTCAGGAGTTGATTATAGTACAGTGTTGGTTATAGAAACAGTAACGGTTGTAGATACAAGGTTGGGTATAGAAATAGTGTTTGTTATAGTTTACATGTTGGGTAAAGATGCATGCTGTTGATAGATACAATGTTTATAGAAACAACCTTGATTATAGATACAACAACTGGTTACAGAGACAGTGTTGATTATAGATACGAAATCAGTTCTCGAGACAGACAATCATATTGCAAGATTACTCTTTGGAAGGAGGCCTTTGAGGGCAATCAGGGGTCTGTGCAGCTGATTTGAGAGAGGAAACCGTATATGAATCTGTATATGCAATGTGTCTAGTGTCTCCCAAGCCTCTAATTCTTTGGAGATCTGTTTCTTACTTCTGATGACACTGCAGTCGGGTCACATTCCAAGAGTACTTTATATCAATCACTCTGTTTCTGCTTTGGCCACTGACACCCATTCCACACTGTCCCTTGACATATGTATGAATGCGAGCAGTTTGGGCTGTTTATTTTAGCATACATTTATTTTGGGCATGGCTGCATGATCCCAGCTCAGAGTACACCTCTTCCTTCCTCAGAGTCAGTCAACTTGCCATGAAGTCTTGGTTCTCCCATAGTAAAAGACGGCATTAGAAGCCACAGCGCAGCTGTCAGCTGTGTTCAGGAGCCTGCTGCTGCTGCTGCAGGCCTCAGCCAGATCTTAGAGTGGAGAATTACTGAAAAGTAGACTAACCACTGTGTGCACACTTATACAAACGCTTCTTTGAGCACTGGTCTGCTAAGGCAGCATGATTGTCTCTGTCTCCAGCTCCAAACCATTATTATATGAATTAATTGGCTTACAGTTCTTTATCCATGGCCTCCTACAACAAGAGCAAGAAGCCTGACACCCACCATTCACTTCCTTTAACTTTACCATCCAAGTCCAACGCATAGCCATTATCCACCATGCCCTTATGGGAAACCATCAGCAATCAGAACTCAGAGCTGCACACAGCACAGTTCCCAGGTGAGCTCCTCCCTGCCCCTTCCTGGGAGGGGGCTGCACAGCGGTACCAGAGTTGCGGCCTTTCTCCAAGCCCTGCCCCGGTGCTCTTGGTTTAACACCTGCAGGAGTCTTGATTCTGGAGTGTACTCTCCAGTGTAATTCTAGTTGTGTTGGTTTCCGTATTTTAGTCCTTCTCTGATGCCCTTCTGAGTGAAGATCTTAACACCTTCTGGAGAATGTGTGGCCACTGGTGACATTTCTCTGATGATTTTGTTTGTTTGTCCACTATTAATTACATTTGTTTTTAGACAAGTTGGCACTCAGTGTACACTGACTGCTGTCACTCTGAGCTGCCCGCCATCCCTGGCCCCTTTCCTCCCCTCCCCGTGACCCCATAATCCTTTCCTTCACATTCATGACTGTCCTTCTGTTCTGTGACCCACGGAGTCGAGAGAACGCATTTGCATCTTCATTTTGAAGGATAATTTCATTCCACGTCAAGTTCAAAACTGGTACTCTTTAGTGAATTTAACTGTCGGTCTTACACTTACTTATTTCCTTTACGGGGGCACGCATGCTGAAGCTTGTGTGGGAATTAGAAGCCTGCCTGTGGGAGCTGACTCTCTTCTTCCACCATGGAGAGCTTAGGAATTCAGCTCAGACTGTCAGGCCCGGTGGCAACTGCAGGCAAATACTTTTTCTTTCAAATGCCTCCTTCTGTTTTCTTCTCAGTAAAATGATTTCTGGTGAGATGTCTCTTCCTGTGCCTCTGTGGTTGGGACTCCTTGCTCCTCTGTTGATGGCGTCCCTTCTTTCTTTTGGTGTCCCGTGGGTTGACTGTGGCATTCTGCTATTGGGAAGGGACTGAGGTTCAGTTGGTGGCTACGTTTACTTCACTTTGGACTCTCTAAACACCCTGGACCAGTGCTTTGGGTTCTGTGCTGATTTGGGGAAGACCTGGTCATTTTAATGTCAGTTCCTGCTCAGTCACTCTTGTCTCTTACGATGGTGAATTCATCAGTTAGATCTTAGCTGTTCTGTTTCGTGCCATTCCTTTATCCTGACTGCATGTTTCAGGTTAGACAGCTTCTGTTGACCTTTCCACTGTCCACTGGTTTCTGCTCTTCTGACCTTTTCAAGAGCCTTTTGAAAGCTTTGCTTTATTTTTTAGTTTCTTTTCTAGCTTGAGTGTCTCTGTTGACAGTGACAATCTGTTCTGACTTGTGCTTTTGCTCTGTCTATCGGAGCCCTTGATGAACTAAGCACACATGTAAATTTCTATTCGGTAACTCCAGCATCTGTCTTTTCTCACATCTGGTTCTAACAATGGTCCCTCTCCTGGCTTTTGTGTTAGAAGACAGGATACAGACAGGCTCTCAGGTGAGGACTCGGCCTATCTGGTGGAGTTGGTGCATATGCTCACAGTAGCTGCGGGTGCTGTGAACCTACTGTTCTCTTGGTCTCTTTCTTAGCTTTGGGATTCTCTGGGTTAGCCTCTCTGAGGGACTCTTGGGTAGGACTCATTGTTTTCATAGCGAACTTGTCGTGTGAAGGGGCAAGGTGTGTTCAATAGTCTTTCAACACAATCCTAGCACACTGAGGCTTGTACCTAAAGCTGAGGTAGCCAGTTTCCCCAGTGTTCAGCTGTTTCTTCTCATGACTTTAACACTTCCAGTGTCCCAGTAGGTGAGAGAGGAAGCTGTCTGGCTCAGGAGCAGTGACTGCCTCATCTGTGCATGGCTCTGACAGAGCGTTCTCTTCTGTGGTGGTTTGGCCATGATGCAGGTTCAGGAGTATTGGCCCCCCAAGCCCACTTTTCTAAAGCCATGAAGGGATCATTGCTGGCTCTCTACTTAGAGCTTGCTGGGGTTTCTGAGGGTAAAGTACAGAGCTGAGGTCACCATGTTTACAGACTGCCAAAGTCTGACATGTTCGTGACTGGTGTGTGTGTATGTGTATCTGTGTGTGTGTCTGTCATGTGTGTGTATGTGTCTGTCGAGTGTGTGTGTCTGTCGTGTGCCACGCCAACTCCAGTGGAGTCCGCATGACAGGCCTAAACTCCTGCTCCGTGGATTGAGACTGAAGCCAACTCCAGTGGAGTCCCTGTGACAGGGATAAACTCCTGCTCCGTGGATAGAGGCTAAAGCTTCAAGGAAGCTGGTCTCCTGGAAAGTTTGGCTGGCGCCCCTAGAAACAGAGGGATGTTTTCCTGTCATGCCCTAGTTACTATTGTTAGCTATGGTCTGATAGCTATCATTTTCCTTCTCTTTATTCTATTCTATGGAGCGTGGCTGCAATGCTCTCCAGTGTCCACCCACCTAAGATGGATGTGAAAGATGTCGAGCAAACTCCAAAAGCCCCTGAAATTGTAACTCCTGACTTTGATCCTGATCTCAGTTTCAAAAAGTAAGTACCCTCTGTTACAAACCAGTACAGTAACTGGCTTCTAAAAAATTATTAACCACAGTATACTTACTGATATGCCAACCGAAACCACATTGTATGCCAACCGTAACCACGTTGTCTTACACATTGTAAGGTACGATCTGTTTTCACATATTGTATCCCTTAACCACATTTCCCTGAAAGAGGCCTGACGTATGTATTTTGAGACAATTCACAAAAGAGGCCTGACGTATTTTGGCACTATTCACATTCTTGTGTGATTATGTTTCCCTGTATTAATAATAATATATAAGTCTGATGCTCACTGCTGCAAATTACACTCAGATTCAACACATTCTTGTGTCTGTGTCTGTTTGTCACTTCGCCGACTCCTTGCCCACCTGAGTACCAGATTCCTGATTCTCCCCGGACTTAGGGGACCTGGCTGGGTTGGTCCACCGCAGTAGTGTGTGTGTGTGTCTGTGTGTGTGTGTCTGTGTGTGTCTGTCATGTGTGTGCGTGTGTCTGTGTGTGTCTGTGTGTGTGTGTCTGTGTGTGTCTGTGTGTGTGTATGTGTGTCTGTCATGTGTGTGAGTGTGTCTGTGTGTGTGTGTGTCTGTGTGTCTGTGTGTGTGTGTCTGTGTGTGTGAGTGTGTGTGTGTGTCTGTGTGTGTGTATGTGTCTGTCGTGTGTGTGTCTGTGTATGTGTGTGTCTGTCGTGTGTGTGTCTGTGTGTGTGTGTTTGTCGTGTGTGTATGTGTCTGTGTGTGTCTGTCATGTGTGTGTGTGTCTGTTGTGTGTGTGTGTGTCTGTGTGTGTGTGTCTGTGTGTGTGTGTCTGTGTGTGTGTGTGTGTGTCTGTCGTGTGTGTGTGTATGTGTGTGTGAGTGTGTGTGTGTATGTGTGTGTGTATGTGTGTGTGTATGTGTGTGTGTGTGTGTGTATGTGTGTGTGTCTCTCTGTGTGTGTGATCTCAGTTATCTTGTTTTCAGCTTGTTACTTTCTTATAAAGTCCTTTGTTCATTTTGAAATCAAAGTAGAGTTCAGTTTTTATTACTGAATTACAGAAGCTTTTCACATATTCTAGCTATGGATCCCTTTCTGGGTGTAAACTGCAAATGTTTCCACTCCATTTTGTCTCTGCCCTCTTTTGATGGCTTCAGTGCACCCGAAGGATATGATCTTATGACATGATATAATATGGTATGGCATGACCCTGTTATTCAGGTTGGCTTTTTTCACCCACACCTTTGGTGTTACCTGTCCCCTCCCCCAAAAAATATAAAGGTCAAATCCAAGTCTTGAGGCTTCTTGTAAGAATTTTACAGCTTCAGGTATTACATTTTATTATATAATTGACTTTCATATTTGTTGTAAAGTAAGGGCCTAATTTTACTCCCCTCCCCCAGCATGATTGCACAGTTTTCCCAACTGTGTAATAATAGTTTTTCTGTATATAAGTCTTCTTGGGTAAATTTATTCAAATTATTCTATTTTGTAGTAAGTAGAAATGTTTTCTTAATTTCTATTTGAATTGCTCACTGTTGTTGCACAAAAATGCCACTAAGCTCTATGTGTTGGTTTTATATCCTATCAGCGATTCTGTGTGTGTGTGTGTGTGTGTATGAGAGAGAGAGAGAGAGAGAGAGAGAGAGAGAGAGAGAGAGAGGAAAGGAGAGAGAGAGAAAGATACAACATTATGTAATCTTAGAGCATAGGTAATATTACTTTTCCCTTTCCAATTTATGTGCCTTTAATTTATTTTTCTTGCTTAATTTCACTAGCTAGGACTCCTAGTTCTATGTAAATAAAAGTAGCGAGAATGAAGTCTTGTTTAACTTGTAATATGAGAATCACTTTCTGGGAGTCTGATGCTCCCCGTGTGTTTTCCAGTCTGGCTTCTGTTTATGTTGGTGCTGCGCCCTTCTATTCCTAGCTGGGTAAGGTGACTGTGGCTTCTGCTCTCTGTTCTGTGCATGCAGTTTAGTACTAAGGCATTCATTTTCGTGAGTTACACAGATAGCTGTGGGTATCGTGTGATACCCTCACGTCCTGGCGTTTCAGTGAACACATGGTGACCAGCCTGGGTGACCACTTTTCCCGTCCTAGAATCGGTATCATTCCCTGTAAGTCATTGGCCTTTCTCCTCTCGACTAGGTTTTCCTTCAAGGAAACCTTTTAATATTGCTTTCTTCGAATGAAAATAAAATTGCACATCTCCAATATACGTGAATTGGACATACGTGGGTCTCTGATGCCATCATTTCATGGCGAACAATGCTTAATTTCATCTTTGGTGAGTTCTTATTTCTCCTGAATAGACAGGTGACAGATATGGCCTTTCCTCACGGTACGCAAGCCCACTGCCGTTCAATGTTTTCCACAGGATGCAACGGTTAATAGAACAAGACACAAGGGGGCGTGCTGCTCACCGGCTGGACTCTGCTGCACTGAACCCCACTCCATGGGCTCCTGTTTTTTAGGAGAGCCAAGGAATACAAGTCAGATGCTTTGCTTTTTTTTTCCTTCATATTTTCTCATGGCAGACTAAGGGTTATCTGTTCACGCCAGGCTTCTTTCTGTCACGGATGAAACAGTCACACTTGCCCCCTCGGTTTCAAAGGGCAGCTGCCAATAGCTTTCCAAAGCCCAGACAGCATGCTGCATTCTTTCTCTCGAGATCTTTCTTTTGGGGGAGCGCAGAGGTGAACGAGCAGGGGCCTGGGGAGAGCAGACAGACACAAACGCTGGACTGTCCAGCGGCCCCTTCTAAGCAGCCCGGCCTTGAGAACTGTCAAGGACAAACCATGAGCGTTTTGTGATCTGACATGAGCCGCCTTGGGGGAAAATGACGAAGGCAATGAGATGAAGGGTGCAGGGACCGACCGGATGGGAAAGCTGTTCGCAGGGTCTAGGTCATATTCCGGACATTCGTGGATGTGTTTCCCGTCTTTATCTTTTCTCTCCTTCAGTCTTACCTCATTCCTTGTCTTTTTGCCATGCTCTCCCGGTTTCCTCTGCTCTTGCTTCTGCGTCAGGCAACACATAGACTTGCCTCAAGGGTTGGAAGTCACCAAGAGCAAAAGTGGATACCTAATCTGAGTTTCAGTCTTCTCTTGCCCGATTCGAGCTGGGGAGTTACGGGCTTTTTAACAGTAGCAAAATTCAAGGCAAGTCTGAGAATTAAAAGCACGCCCTGTTTCCACACTCATTCCCTACTTATAAAGGCAATTTTTAAATCTTTCATTAGAACAATGTAGTCAAAATGGATTCTGGGGTTGTAATGTGAAAGAGCTCCTATCTGGTTTTAGTATAAAACATCTGAACAAGCAATAAATAATTCTGCAAAGACCAGATTATCTTGAAACCAGTAGAAAATACCTGGTCTGAACTGGGGTCTCTCTGCTTTGTGTCTCCCCATCAGGAAACAAGTCGGGAGGAGAAGCTGTCTTCCTTTTCATTTTCTGTCATCAGAGAGTGGCTCCCGGGCATAGTGGATCTATCTCATCGAGGAGGCAGGAACAGGCCTATCGATTTCTGCTCTGCCTCCCGTCAGCACGGGGACTCAGCATGGATTTCCTGCTCACACTTTTTTTTTTGAACATCATGTGACGCAGCACAGATTTCCTGCTCACACTTAGTTGGCACATCCTATGAGTGGACCTTTCATCTGCTCGGGGACTCAGCATGGATTTCCTGTTCACTCTTGCTGGTACAGCAGGGGTTGGACTTCAATCAGCCCCGGACTCAGCGTCCGCTCCCTGTTCACTCTCGCTATCCTCAGTGCTAGGCTCTCCTGTCAGCTCAGGCACATGGAATGTGCTTCGGTTCACTATTTCTTGGTACCCCAGTGGGTGGGCCTCCCACCAGCACAGGGACTCAGTAGGGATTTCTGCTCTTGCCCTTGAAACACTGAGCCAGTGGAATCTTCATCCAGTTTTAGACTGAGGCCTAGGTACAGCAGGTAAGAGAACCACAGATTACACACTGCCTCTTTCTCTTGACAGTGAGTATTCCTGCTATTTTTTTTTCTTTAATGTCCACTTGTTAAGAAAGTTCTAGACAATTGTGATGGCCCACACCTGGCAGGATTTGCTGAAGGAGGCAGAGACAAGAGGATCATGAGTTCAAGGCAGGTCTAGGCTACACACACAGACACTCTCTCTCCACACAACACATACAAACACACAACACACAACACACACAAACACACATACACACACACACACACATTCACACACAAACAGACACAGTCACATACAAACACACACACACACA
Source organism: Cricetomys ansorgei (assembly GCA_026225945.1). Classification (NCBI taxonomy): domain Eukaryota; kingdom Metazoa; phylum Chordata; class Mammalia; order Rodentia; family Nesomyidae; genus Cricetomys; species Cricetomys ansorgei. The sequence continues at coordinate 58,952 of JAMJFZ010000212.1, forward strand.
CACACACATACAAACACACACACACAGACACACACACACATACACACACATATACACACATACAAACACACACACACACACATACAAACACACAGACACAGACACAGACACACACACACATACACACACATATACACACATACAAACACACACACACACACACACACACACACACAAACAACACACACACACACATACACAACACATACACATACAAACACACACACACAGACACACATATATACACATACACACACACATACAAATACACACACACAGAGACACACATACATACACATACACACACACACATACAGACACACACACAGACATACATACATACACACACAGACACAGACACACACACAGACACACATACATACACATACACACACACATACAAAACACACACACACACATACAAAACACACACACACACAGACACACACACACAGTCACACACACACACAGTCACACACACATACACACACACAGTCACACATACATACACACATACATACACACACACATACACACATACATACAAACACACACACACACAGACACATACATACACACACACATACACACACACACATACACACACACATATACACACACACACACACACACACACACACATACACATACACACACACACACACACACACACACACACACACACACACACGGAAGCTCCAGAAAGTGGAATGTGAAGCTTAAAGCCTGGCTGGTCGCAGAGGGCCTCATTTCTTTGCCTGTGGCTTCTGCGGTTAAGACAGAAATTGGTTTGTGTGTCCACTTGAACACTTATTTTTCTGTGTCATGTTTAGCATGCTGCGTTTTCAGTGTGCTTACCTGCACAATGAGACTAGTAACACTGTGCTCGCCAGCCCACTCTTGGGACCACTGATAGTGTGTTCAGGGCACTGCCGGGGAGAGCGCTCCATTCTTACAATACAGTTCGATATTTCAGTCAAAACCCGCAGACTTCTCCCTGTATCTGCTGGGGGAATGGGATTTTTTAAAACATTGTATAAAGAAGCCTTTGTCTTGGTTGCAGGGTACTAAAGTGGTCCAGATTTAGTAAGAAATACGGGATTCTAATTATGTTTTAATTTCAGAGCGGCAATGCACATTTCAGTGTCTCCTCCTATCTATATAAGTTAATTCTAAAAGATTATTGGTTGCATGGCTAAAATTGGAATTTCACTGGGTGTTCTCTGTCTTTTGTGGCAACCCCAGTAGCAGATTGTGTTAAACAAACGTTCTCTTTCCTTCTTGCAGACTATCCTAAGGTCTCTTGTTCTCTCCAACTGTATCAAGCTGTTTCACAAGAGGTTAATGTGGCAGCAACAGGAGTCAGATTGGTAGCCTGGGCACACATGTCCCTCATGATCTGCACAGTCTTGCCTCTGCTTCGTAAGTGGGACAGAGACAGTACTGAGCCTCGGCCTTGCACAATCTCATAACTAACCGAGCAGCTAAATGGCAAGCAATGGGATAGGTTCCTGGCTCGTTACACAGGCCCGTGTGCTAACACGGTCTGCATCGTTTCACCACGTGGGCTTCTCATCATCTGAGAGTATCTTTCAATGGACGTCAATTTATAGTCACCTTTGGCCTGGCGGAAGCTTGATCCTAGCCGTGAATATCTTGGGGGCGTCGACTGAGTTGTAGGCATTATGGGTAAAGCCAGCAGTTCTTAGGACGAACAGATTCACAAACATAGCAGGGAATCTCAGAGAGCAGGATGGAAATTCTTCCAGGCCTCAGAGAGTAGACAGCAAAGGTGGAGTTTTATGGAGGGAAAACTCCACAGAGACACGAGCAAGCTGTGCCAGTCCCTGGCAGGGTTACTTTACCAGCACGTAAAGTAAGGTAAAAAAGACATTTTGATTAAAGATAATTATTTGTTGGTTAGTCCCGGTGACACCCGACAGCTCTGGATCCCTCGGCTAACAGACTGCTGTAAAACACAAGTTGTATTTGGCTCAAGAGCTCTGTGTGAGGTGAAACTAGATTTGTTTCCCGAGTTGTTCACATACACTTGTGATGTGTGATGCTCTGATGCTTGTAACCACGAATCTGCGAATCAGGTTGCAGATGTCTGTAAATATTTACTGCTTATGGAGATAGAACAGTCCTCCTGCCTTTTACAAATGTTAACTACATTACTGACATCAAGAACTCTCTTTGTGTCTCTTGGTGGGTAGCGAGGCAGTGTTCTGTGTATGTGGTGCGTGTGCGCATGTGTGGGTGCAGGTGTGCACACTCTTGGAGGCTAGAGGAGGGTGTAGGGTGTCCTTACTGCAGGCTGGTGGCCAGCACGGCCTAGCAGTCCCCCCGTCCACCCTCCGCTGTGCTGAGGCAGCTCTCATGTGGCCGCTAGAACCTGAACTCAGGTCTTGCTTTAGTGCTTATGCAGTAAGGTCTCTTAGCCACGGAGCCATCTCTCCAGCCCCAAGGACTCTTGTCTAGACATTACTAATAACCTCCAGAGAGTGTGCATCTCAGCACTGCTGGGACAGATCAGCTCCGTTGCTCACCTGTGTGTTTTATGTTGGTGTTCATCTTCAGCAGCTCCCTCTTCCCAGCATCTCGCATGAGGCGGGAGCCGGAAATCACACACTAAGACCAGGGAAATGAATGGCTTTGGATCAGAAAATGCCAGTTTCCAATGTGAAGCCATTTCAAGCATGCCTTCGTCTGTTAATTTTGCTCACATACTCTATATAGACACAATATATTCATGACCAGGATATATCCCTGGATAAGTCGAAGAGCTTTTATATGCAAATAGCATAACAAATCAATGTGGCACAAACACACTCTGTTGTTTCAGTAGGTAGCATTATTTTTGCAGAGATGTGGGATCAGTGGCAGCTCAGAATGTTCAGACATGGTACTATTCATTTCTAGTCTCCAGCTTTGACATAATGAAGGGAGGGACAATGACACTACTCATGGGACCAGATCTCCCTTCTGTCTGGTGCATCTAGTGTGTGAGCTGCTGTACGAGAGGCACCTTGTTCAGAAAACTCGCACAGAAGTCAAGGCAAAAGTAAGCCTACCAGGTGGATCTGTCATCATTAGCCAAGGCCACCAGCTTTCTCTGAGCAGGGATGGATGCCGATGCTCTAACTTGCCTTGTTGGCACACAGACAGCTGTGCAATTCAAGGAAACCAGGCTTTGAATTTCCTATGAATCTTAATGTGTCTTTAAATACTGTTTTTATTTTGATATTTTCTCTCATTAGTAAAATGTAAATTCCTTTATTTATTCTCCAAATTTGTAGATTCAGGTAGTTGACTGGCTTTTGCCCACAGGTCATAGTTTACCAATTTCAGATCTAGGGAATCAAGAAAAACAAAACAACAAGTCAACAAGAGACCACACCTACCAGCAAAGGAAAGGGAGACTCCCCCAAGGAGGTAGAGTCTTCAAAGAGGAGAAGCAGCTGATTTGCAAGCAGCTAGGCTCACAGGCTGAGGGATGATCTAAGTCCCAGAACTTCTGCTGAAGATACCCACGTCACCAGAAAAGACAGAGCTGCAGAGGAAAGTGAGGGACCTGCAGAGATCCAGGCTGGTGATGGAGGGAGAACGGGCACACAGACCTGCCTTCATCTGACGGCTGCTGCAGCTACTTTTCTATCGCTGTGCTGAAACGCTATGACCAAGGCAGCACATGAAAGAAAGCATTTACTTTGGTTTTAGTTCCAGAGGGCTAGAGTCCGTGATGGTGGAGGGAAGAACAGCTTGCGAGCGAGCTCACATCTTGACCCACACATAGGAGGCAGAGAGAGAACACTGGGAATTGCAGGAATCTTTTGAAACAACAGTGACACACTTCCTCCAGTAGGGGCACATCTCTTAACTCTTCCCAAAGAGTTTCACCAACTGGAGACCAAGTATGCAAATATATGAGCTTGTGGGAGCCATTCTCATTCAAATCACTACACCAGCCCTCATCATAAGGCCTCACTGTGCCACTGACTTCAGCTGTGGACTCGATGCAATCTGTCTTTGCAAACATACATTTTACCTAGAGTTATCAAGAAAACAAGCACAATGGGTGTCTGTGGAAGGCAGTAGAGAAAGGGGGGTCATTTCTCCTCTGGCCCAAGTGGTTCCAAGAACCCTTGCAGAGGCAGGCACAGAAGTGGGAAGGAGAGCCAGGGGAATGAGAACTAAAAGGTTTGCCATATGATTCAGCTTCACAATGGCGGCCATATGTTCTACTGCTCAGGAACAAAACATGGGGATAAAAGAACTGATTAGATGCAGAAACAGAAAAGTCCAAGGATAAGTTTGTTTGTTTCCATGTTTAATTTGTTTATTAATGTATAATGCTGAAAATATCTGAAGGGATTCATAGGAGGATATCCCATAGACATTTTTTAAACTCGCAAACCATTTACTCTTCATTCTTCTAGAGCAGTGGTTCTCACCCTTCCTAATGCTGTGACCTTTAGCACAGTCCCTTCAGACATCACACAGGCACCCAGACACCACACAGGTACCCAGACAACCTGCAAGCACATGGACACCCCACAGGTCATGCTTGGTCTCTGGCTAGTATTGGCCAGGTGAATGTCCATCATTGGAGCATCCTGCTGCTTCCAGGAACCATGGTGATTCCTGTGATTCATGCTCCTGCCACACTAACTGGGCTTAATTTTCTTTCCTTTCCTTTTCTTTTTTGAAGGTGCAGGGTCAGGAGGGTAGAACAGAGAGGAATTGGAATTGGAAGAGGGTGCTATCTAGATATATTGCATGAAACTCAAGTTATTAATAAAAGTATTATAAAAAATACAGTTCCTCATATTGTGGTGACCCCAACCATAAAATTATTTATGTTGCTACTTCATAACTGTGATTTTGCTACTACTATGTGTAGACCTCCAGGGTTTTAAACAAAAGGAGGAATTGTAGACCTCTGGGGCTAAAGGGTGCCTCGTCTTTCCCAGGTGGGCTAGCAGGATGCCTTGTGAGCTCCTTCTCTTCTAGCCCTGGAGGGACTGTAGATATTCACAGAAGCAAAAGGAAAATAAACTTGGCAAGCTTTTTGCCTGCCCTGTGGTGAATTAGGCACCTTCCTCTGTCTTTGCAAAGACCATGAGGCCAGGTGCCCGCCCTGCCCCCATGCTAATCAGAGTTCCCCACCTGGAGTACCATACCGGGACCCCTCCTCCGCTGGAGGGGATAAAAGGGAAAGGGTTGCAAGGAATAAAAGAGTTTGTGGTCCACCAGATTCGGCTCCTGAGACTTCCTTTGCATCTCGTCCCCTATTCTCAGGCCACAGATGGTCAGCATCCTCGAGAGATCAACCAAGGCCCACGTCTCGGGTCCTAGAGCGCTTTCCTGCTGCTCAAACCCGGGCCTTTGTACTCCTGGCCAAAGAGCGAGGCCTGGGCCCGCGTGTGCGCGGAGACTCAGCAGAGGTGGCAGATCGATTCCATGGTTCGCGCACGACCCGGGGAGAAACCAACAACTATGAATCATAATGTAAATATCAGATGTGCAGATGGTCTATGAAAGAGTTGCTTGATTCCCAAAGGGGTTGTGACCCAGAGGTTGAGAACCACTGTTCTAGAGAGTGATGGGGCCGTTTACTCCCCAGGGCGCATGCTGTCTATCATAGCTTCAGCACTGGGATCAGTGTCTCTTTGTGTGGAGCACTCTTTTCATCTATCTGTCTTTAGGCAGCAGATTTCAACATGGTTCTTGACTTGGATTTTGGGGAAGAAATTAATGCTGTTAGTGAGAGCCTGAGCATTCTTTCTTGAGATGTAGTTACAGAGACAATGTAAAATTCTTCAGATATAAGGCCCTTTCCTGCAGAAATCTCACAATCTGCTTATGGTGCAACCATAACAAAAAATACAGACACATTTATTTGGCCAAATAGTATTTCCCGAATAGGGAAGAGTCTGTAGCAACAAAGAATGGGTGTTAAATGTTTATTGAAGAGCACACACACACACACACACACACACAGCAGACTGGGGTGGCTCACTGGGTGAAGTGCTTGATGTGCAAGCATGAAGAGCTGAGTTCAAGTTCTGGGCACCCTGGTGAGAAGTGTGTGTGGTTGTGCACGAATCTGATCCCAGGACCCCTATAGCTAGCTGGCAGGACAGTCTGAAGCAGGCAGCTCTGGGCAGTAAGAGCCCATGTTTCAAAAATATGTAGAGAAGTGATCTAGAAAGACACCAGTGTCAACCTCTGACCTCCTTACATGTGTACTTGGGCGAGTGTACCCACATACACACAAGTGCAACACCACACACACAGACACCCACAGAGCCTTAGAAGGAGAAGGGAACTCAATTTGTACAACCTTTTTTTAGAGCAGTCTTTCTCTCCCCTCGCCCCCTTTGGCATACTCTTGCTCTATGTCATTACTAGGCACTAGGCACTAGGCACTAGGCACAGAATTTTCTAGCATACTTTGACTTAATCATCAAGTTCCCCTGGGTCTTGGGGAACAGTGCCCTGAAACTGAGTTCAGCTTCATGAAAGACTGCCCACGGAGTGGGGTTTGGGCTCGTGGGAATGACTGGAGTCAAGTGGCCCGATGACACAGCTGTGGAATTTTATTCATTTAACTTCATCTTGAGGACAAGAATCATGTCTGCCATTAGAGAGCTTTTTACTCATAAACGGTCTCCACTCATGGTGCTGCTCATGCCCGTTGTTGGCTAATGATAAAGCTTTCCCCCCTGTCAATTGTGTGGGTCAGTTTTCATGGCTTTTATGAAGGTCAGAAACAACTGCGTTACAAAGAGAGAGGGTGCAGAAGTTCCAGCCGCTGTCTGGTTGGTCCCATTGCTTCTGTGCCATCTGGCAAGGTGGTGCACTGTGGTCATGGATTGTGGTATAGAAACTTCAGTGATGGCCAGCAAGCCAAACGAAAGAGAGAAAGAGATTGGCGAGACCTACTGTTCTAGTTAGCTCTGTCATCTTGGCACAACCTAGGGTCACCTAATGAGAGAGTCTCAATTGAGGGATCACCGTGATCAGGTTGGACCATGGGCATATCTGTAGGGATTGTCTTGATTGTTAATTGATACAGAGGTGCATCCCATATGACCAGCACCATTCCCTGGGCGTGTGGTCCTGTGCTGCTTAAGGAAACTAGCCAAGCATGATCCTGTGAGCAATCCAGCAAGCAGCATTCCTCCCTGGTTCCCGTTACCAGGTTCTCCCTTGAGTTTCTACCATGACGTCCCTTAATAGACTGTGTCCTAGAAGTGTAAGATGATAAACCCTTCCCTCTCCTAAGTTGCTTTTGGTCAGAGTGTTTTATCATGGCAAGAGAGATCAAACTAGGATACCTGTGGTACCCCATGGAATGGTTGCACTACACGGTGTAGAGGGTGCTGTTGCTTATGTTCTCATCCCAGAGAGCTGTCCCTGCACGGCCGCGGGTGTGTTCTGGTTAGTCTTGTGTCAGCTTCACACGAACTGGAGCTATCCAGCAGGAGCCTCACTTTAGGGAGCACTTCTGTTGATATGGCCTTGTGCGCATGTCTGTGGAGAGTTTCTAATCCCTGACCCATGTGGGGGGCCCATCCCACCGTGGGTGGTGCTACCCCTACACAGACAGTCCTAGGGTGAAAAAAAAGACTGAGCAAGCCATGGGGAGCAAGACAGTAAGTGGAATTCCTCCATGGCCCCTCTTCAGTTCCTGCCCCCGGGTTCCTGCCCCGACTTCCCGCAATGGTGGGCTGTGCTGTAGAAGTGTAAGACAAACAAACCCTTTGCTGTACAAGTTGGTTTAGGTCATAACAGCACATAAAAAATAGGACAGTGTGAGAGACAGATGTTCCCTTAACAGGGATAGCAAGGCATTGGGACGAGGTGAAGGGGGCGGTGGCTTGGAGACTTCCTATCGGCCAACTTCTGTGTGCTCTGTGAGGCCATCGACAGAGAAGCTGTGGTGTGGGGGTGAGGGACCTAGAGATTAAGGAGGTGGAGCAGTCTGCTAGGTCCTGCTGGAGCATCTTCCAGTGAGGTAACAGAGTATTAGGTAATAGCATTACTGTGATTGGCTAGCCCAGACATAAGATGGGTGGTCTGATCTAAGCCATTTGAGTTTCTCTGCTAGTGACTAAAATCATCCTGTCCCTCGAAGAATCACTAAGAACCCACTCCTGCTACATGCCCAGGTGGCTGTAGCTCTCCAAGCTGGAGGGCCTCAGTCAGGCATGACTATCTTGGTGAAGCAGGGAGGTTCACTGCTGTTCTCTGTGCAGTAACACTGCTGTCCATGGTGGACATTGCAAGTATCCTGAGATCTAAGGAGGGTATTATGATCAGTAAGTCTGATTGCTTCTGGCGCCCCTGTCACTACAGCATCTTCTCAAGCTACAGTGAAGTTTGGCATGGAGGGTAGAATTAAGGTGGCCCCTCAGCTCCTCCTGTGTGTGTTTGATCCCTCCCCTGGGTGGGCCACGTCTAGGGCTTGCTGTGCTCTGTGGACACGCTAAGGATGGGCATACTGTCTGGCAAAGGTGGTGGAGGTCCGTGCCATGGTGACATCACATTAACTGAGGTTGTCTGGGCAAACTGGAGCTAGTGCTGCTCCTTGTGGAGAGAGCATGCCTCTCTGCTTGACGGGTTCCTGTGGTCGTGAGCACTGGGCAGACTTTGGTCCCATGGAGACATACATATGCTCACCCTACATAGTCACCCTCACATCTGCCTCATGACTGACTGCTACATGCCGTCCTGTTTCGCTTCTCTGATACTGTCATAAAATAATGGCCAAAAGCAATCTGGAGAAGAAAGGCTTTCTTCCATGTCATCAGTTACAGTGCACCATCAAGGAAGCCAGGGCAGGGGATCAAGGCAGGAGGCTGAAGCTGAAACGAAAGCAGGAATCATGGAGGAGTACTGACTACTGGCTTGCTCCATCTCATTTGGCTTGCTCAACTACTTTTCTCATACAGGCCAGACCTACCTGCTCAGGCACGACATCACTCACAGAGGGGTGGCTCCCTTTATACCAATGATCAATCAGTAAAATGATCCATAGACAGGCAAATCGGAGGGAGGCAATTGTGTAACTGAGGACTCCTCTCCCCAGGGGTGGGTGTCAAGTTGAAAATCAAGATTAGACGTCGTATAGTGACTTCTTACTTTTGCATTTTGCTCTCTACTCTGCAGCAAGACTGTTTCTTTAAAAAAAATGAATACTCAGCACCATTGAATTGTACAATCCTATCAGGTTTCAATAATGCATGTCCAACTTTCCCTCTTGTATGTGCATTCATGCATGCAGATAGAGACATATTTTTATACACACAGCATGTAACACATGATGCAATAACACTGGCATGCAAGGCTTAAGTCACACTGGGGAATCACCTAGAAGCACATAAGTAAAAGAGCGTTAAGTCGGCACAGGTTTTGTTCAGAGTATGAATTTAGTCACTATTCTGCATACGTGAGTCTGAGTTGGCTTCACTCTGTGTGTTTCATCATTCACTCATTTGCACATTTTTTTGCTTAAAATTTTGTTTTATTTTCAGTAGTGTCTGTGTGTATCTGTGCATCTGTATTATATGCATGTGAGTGCAGGTGATCATGGTGGCCAGAAGAGGGCACTGGATCTCCTGGAGGTATAGGTGGCTGTGAGCCACTGGATGTGTGTTTTGGGAACTGAACTCTGATCCCTTGGAAGAGAAGCAAGGGTTCTTCAGTGTGGAGACATCTCTTGCACCTGGTCTTCACACTTCTGTTAAAATGTTCCAGCTGTCTGGGGAGTGAAGTTTGCCATGGCTTCCTTGAAACACGCAGATCTCATAGAGGAGAGAAACACAGTTTGCAACTGAGTAGCATTCCTGGATGTTTTCAGCATGCATGCCTGAGAGATGGGTTGGAAATGAATACTTATGACCTTGATCTGCTCCCCTTGACCTACTTTAGGCAAAGGCCATCAAAGCAGAAGTAATTTTGATCACGGTTCAATACCTTCAGTGCGTAGTTTCTGTATCAGAGAAGCTGGGTAGAGAACCAGACTGTAGGTCAAGTATGGGTCTAGGAAACCTCAATCCTGGTCATCCTCACAGCAGGGCACGCTCAGCCAGCTGCGGCTACCACTCATGTCAATCATGAGATGCGATGCTTAAAAGTGTGAGAACAGGAAATATGGAGGAGCCGCTGACACAGGAAGTCACCAGGGCAGTTCTTCAATGTGGTACAAAGCTCCTGTCACCCATGAAATACTCACTGCTGTTATTGCAAGGAAACAGATGTTAGCAACTATGAGCTCAGGATATTCATTGTCATGATTGTTCCTTTACAGAAAAGACAGTCAAGTATGCATAATTTTAGAGAAATTTTGCTTACGAAATTTGAAGAAGAAAAAGCATACATTCACGAAGATTTGGAAGAATTTGCTTGCAGGGAGCCATCAAGATGGTCTTGAGAAGCAAGTGCCGTAAGTTTTTCAGGTTAGAGTCCATGGCTCTCGGGGCAGTATATGCCTTTCAGGTCTTGAGAAACAGAGACACTCCCTCAGGCAGAGAAACATGCAGGCTACTTTGTGTTTCTCTGTATGTTCCCTTAGTAGTCAAATGTGAGTTGTTTCTCCCTCAGCCCATGGGGCCTGGCTCTCCCCCCCCCCCATAGAAGGTGGTTATTGGCCATATAGCTTAACACCCACCCCCCCACCCCCTGCTGCCGCCCAGCTCCTGGGAAAGAAGGGATAGATCAACATGTCCTGGAGGGTCCCAGATTGGGAGACTAAGAGTTGACAGAAAGCAAAGAATTCCAGAAGAGTGTTGTCAGGAGAACATCTCTTCAATTTAATGCAAGGGTTGTGACATTTTATGTGGCACAGGGAGGGGAGGTTTTTTTTGGTACTCAAGGATAAAGGTCATTGTTTAAGACAGGGATGCTGGGATAGGCATATCTCAGGGGACAGAGACTTAGGTAAGCAATTCTGCCAATCACAGCCCGCCATTTGAGAGTGGGCAGAGTTTTGCTATGGCTCCTGGTCTGTCAGAGCAGAAGGGAAGGGCCAAACTTCCACCAGCTTTTTGGAATGAGCTAGGTAGCAAGCGCCCTCTAGACCCAACTGCACAAGATTTTCACAATGACCCCACAGTCAAGGAAGCACAGAAACTTGACAGGACAATTGTATGTTAATCTCGTATACCCTGTAGAATTTGTAAACATCATCGCATCCTGGCAACTACACCTGTATTGGTCCCGGCAATTGCCATTATATTCTCTTTCTGATAATGGTATAAAATACTTGATTACTCTCAATAAGTTTGACACAGCCTCAGTTTTTCTGTCGACCCTACAACCCAAGCCTGGTTCTAATTCCTTGAGTGGCTATATCAGGTAACCTTGGCCCCGTAAGTAAACACTTACATTTGCTTCCTAGATGTCAAAAAGAATTGCATTGATTAGTTGATAGATTGGTGATTGATTACTATTTATTGTCTTTGGCTGGGCACTGCCTGCAGCTTCCAAAGCTTCTTTCCTATGTTTTTTACAAGTTTCATTATTTCTTTAGTTATGTGATTTGGATTTTATATTTGATATTGGGCTTCTTCTCACAGTGGTATTCAAGTATTCTTAGGAATTATACAAAGCTGGTGAGACACCAGCATGTGTGAGTATGATGTGTGTGTGTGTGTGTGTGTGTGTGTGAGAGATAGATAGATAGAGAGAGAGAGAGAGAGAGAGAGAGAGAGAGAGAGAGAGAGATGGGTGGGAACTTCACTCTTCCTCCTGCATGGACTCACCCAATGTTTTCACTTGTTTCTCTGTTATCCAGCTGTGATTTGGAATCAAGAAGCATCTTCTGTCTCTTGAATTGAGGTTAGCCTTTCCATGTGAGGCAGAGAGATCTCAAGGATTCTAAGTCCCTCATGTCTCCAGTTGCTCAGTTTTTCGTTTGCTTGTAGTATTTGTGTTGCTATTGTTTGGTCATTTGGTTGGATTTGGTTGTTGTTGTGTTGTGTTGTTCTTATTTCATGTTGTCTTGCTTTTGTCAGGGTCTGGAGAATATCCAATGGAAGCTCTTTAAAACCTCCACCAGTGCTTGGGGCTGAGGAGAGCACCCTCCTCCTCTCAACGGATCTTCCTGGCTGACTTTAAGGGTGTGCTCTGGGGCTGGGCCAGGAACTTCTGTCTCCTCAGCACCACCCAGCACCTTTCCAACCCCCAACCCTGCCGCCGTGCTGGGGTCTGCTTCTCTCGGTTTCAGTAGCAGTCTTCATTCCAGGTGCTCTGCTGATAATTCCTACAGCTTTCTTGCTCTATAAACTTGGTCCTGGTAAACAAGTGTCTCCTTGTCCTGTTGAAGACGGTGTGGTTTTTTGTGTTCCTTGGTTTTTGGTGTACATTGAAACTTCACAGGTTTTCTTTTAACTTTCTCCTCTGGAAGCAGACAGCCCACCTTCATGTTATGAAGAGGAACCTGATGTTACGGAGATTTGATAATTTACAAAGAGTCTCTGTCCATGGAACATTTCTATTGGGTCAGGATTTCCTGTGTGGTCCTTCGTAACTTCCACTTACAGTCTCTGGCTGAAGTAGCTATGATGCCATGTATGAGCAGGAACTTCACAGAGCAGGAGAGCCAGCTCTACTAAAAGCCTTCTCTGTGCCACAGCCCACTACCTCCCCTTTACTCCTAAGCAACTACAATGAAACTCAGTCAGATACTGTGTGAAAGTCAGCCACTCAACGTATGGCAAGTCACATGGATGTCCTTGTTTGGTTCACAGACCAGCACTGCTGTGTCCCTACAGATGTGAGCAGAGCCGACTTATAATGACATCACTTGTTCTGACGACAGCATTATGCTTTGCTTTTGTCTTTCCCTTGCCTCAGTTTCCCAGAAAGGCTCCTGGCACCCAAGACCCTGAGTCCAGGGCTTCCTTCTCCTCTCCTGACATTTTGTCAGGGTAGCTTTTCTATAAATAAAAGCCAACCCCAAGATGAGTAAAAATTTTCAGTGCTCTCTCTATCGGAAATGCTTCTCATTCCCCTCATGAAACTGATCCAAAGAAGAAAGGTGGTTCTGAGCTGCAGCTCATTGACCTCCAGTATGGGTCTGGAGGTCACCTTCATCTCGTATATGTGGTTTCAGGCTGGTGCTGGGTTTTGGCCAGTGAGTGGCCTATGCTTCAATCTAGCAAAGGGGATAATGGGATGCATTTCCTGTTTCCTGTGGTCCTGGAGGATGAGGCAGAGGAGACTAGATGATCAGGAGCCCAAGGATGAGCCAAGGCATGGCTATGTAGCAGGAGGAACAGTAAGAGGAAAGGAATGCCTGTCCTGCAGAAAATGGACCCCTTCCTTATAAGACTGTACCCTCACTGGGCCCTTCTACCCAGCTGTGCAGTAGGGCTAACCTCATCTGAGTTCTACAGAGACGCTACCGAGCCATTGGCTTCCTTGCTGCAGCTGAGGGACAACCCAGGGTGGTTGTCATATATGTTTGTGCTCAGTCTAAGTTGTTCAGAGGATGACCTGATTTTTGACCACACTGTGTTAAAATGAATTAATCATTTTT
>JAMJFZ010000212.1:80000-97198 GCA_026225945.1 Cricetomys ansorgei
TCAGGTATCTAGCCTTACGTTGAAGTCTTTGATCAAGTTAGGGTTGAGTTTTGTGCAAGGTGATAAATTACGGACCTATTTTCATTCTTCTACATATAACCATCCGGTTTGATCAGGACCATTTGTTGGAGATGTTGTCTTTTCCTCAGTGTGCATTTTTTTTTATTGTCAAAAATCAGATACTAACAGGTTTGTGGACTGGGTTTTCAATATGACTCCATCCATCAATACGTCTGTTTTTATGCAGATAGCAGGGGTTTTTTTTCACTATAGATATGTAGTATCAGCTCCAGAAGTTCTATTACTATTCAGGATTGTTTTAATTATCTTGGTGTGTGTGTGTGTGTAGGTGTGTGGGTGTGTATGCAGGTGTGTGTGTGTGTATGTGTGTGTGTATGTATGTGTGTGTATGTGTGTGTGGGTGTGTGTGTAGGTGTGTGGGTGTGTGTGTATGTGTGTGTATGTATGAGTGTGTGTATGTGTGTGTATGTGTGTGTGTAGGTATGTGTGTGTGTAGGTGTGTGTGTATATATGTGTGTGTATATGTGTGTTTCTATATTAAGCTAAATTTTTTTCAATTTCTGTTAAGAACTATGTTGAGGTTTTGATGGGGAGTGCATTGAATCTGTCCATTGTTTTTGTCAGCATGACCATTTTCACAATATTAATTCTACTGAAGCATGAGCATAGGAGGTCTTTCCATCTTCTGGTGTCTTCTTCAATTTCTTTCTTCAGTGTCTTAAGGATTTTATTGTACAAGTCTTTTACTTCTTGGTTAGAGTTGTTCCAAGATATTTTATATTATTTGAAAATATTGTTTTTTAAAGTTTATTTAGTTTTAATTTTATTTTATTTTAGTATTTTATTTTATTTTAGTATTTACTTTACTTTTAAAGTTTATTTAGTTTTTACTTTATTTCATTGGTATGAGGGTATCAGTTCCCATGGAACTGGTGTTACAGAGAGTTGTGAGCTGCCATGTGGGTTCTGGGATATGAACCTGGATTCTCTGGAAGATAGCCAGTGCTCTTAACTGCTAGCCATGTGCAAGGTATTGTTTCCCTGATTTCTGTCTCAGTCTGTTTGTTATTTGTATATAGGAGGGCTACCGATTTTCGTAAGTTAATTTTGTGTTTAGCTTCTTTGCTGCAAGTGCTCCATTAGCTGTTGAGGTTTCCTGGTGGAATTTTGGGGTAACTTATGTATACTCTCATTTCATCTGCAAGTAAAGACATTTCGACTTCTTCCTTTCGAGTTTCTATCTCCTTTGTTTGTTTGGTGTTTGTGTGTTAATTTTTTTTTTTTATCCAGCTACTTTGCTGAAAGTGTTTACCAGCTGTAGAAGTTTCTTTGTGTAGTTTTATGGTCTTTAATGAATAGAATCATACCATCTTCAAGTAAAGATATTTTGAGTTTTCCCTTCCCTATTTGTACCCTCCTTCTGTCTTACTGCTCTGGCTAAGGCTTCAAGTACGATATGGAATAAGTATGGAGAGAGTGGACATGCTTGTCTTCTTCCTGATTTTCACAGGGATTCTCTGAGTTTCTCTCTGTTCAGGTTGATGTTGGCTCTGGGATTGTTTAAATTGCCTTTATTATTTTGAGGTATGTCCCTTGTATCTCTAGTCTCTCCAAGACTTTTATCATGAGGGAATGCTGGGTTTTGTCAAGGACCTTTCCTGCATCTAATGAGATGATCATGTGATCTCTGCCTTTCTTTTTATCATTCTGCGTAGACAGTGGAATATGATTGTTGATTTACTTATGTTGAAACATTCCTGGGTCTATGGAATGAAGCCGACTTGATTATGGTGGATAATCTTTTTGATGTGTTCTGCATTTTATTTTATTGAGAATTATTGCATCTATGTTTATAGGTGATATTAGTCTATAATTTACTTTTTGGGGTGTATTTGTATAGTATTTGTGTCAGGGTAATAGTGACCTTGTAAAAAGAATTAGGATACATTCCATCAGTTTCTGTTTTGTGGAATAATTTGAGTATTGGCATTAATTCTTTTTTGAAGGTCTGGAAGAATTTTGTGCTGAATTCATCTGGCCCTGGGCTTTTTTTGGTTGGGAAAATTTTTAATTACTATTTCTATTTCACCAGGAGTTATGTATCTGTTTAGATTACCTATTTTGTTTTGATTTAAATTTGGTATATTGCATATATTAGTGGGTTGTCCAGTTCAGGGAGTAGAGATTTTTAAACGTGTCCTTATGATTCTCTAGATTTCCTCAATGTCTTTTAATGTCTCTTTTTATGTCTCTGATTTTGTTAATTTGGGTCTTTTCTGCCTCATCTTTGAAAACATTTCTTTTTCAGTAGAAAGTCATAAAATTTCTTCTTAGAGACAGAATAAGACATACACAAAATGCTTTAAATTTCTTCTAATACCACATCTTGGTAGGGCCATTTTCTCATTTTGTTCTAACATAACTGTTCTGAATAAAAGTGATTATCGTTGTAATAACTTGCATGTCCCCTGGGCCATGGGAGGGGAGGGAAGGAAGAGCTAGCTGCTTTCCAGAAACCCGATTCTCTCTGACCGCATTATGCTGTCTTTGCCTGCCACTAATATTTTCATCCCAGGTATCTCATCAACCCTATCCAGCCCTTTTCTCGGCTCCCTCTCACAAAGGTGGGCTAAAAAAAAGGGGAAAGCCAGCAGTACAGTCCTGCTACCAATTCCTCACTACTGCTTTTACTGAGCGGTTCTGCGCTGTGTCCAGATAACCCGCCCCAGCTGCTGGCTGCTTTTTACTGGATAATTCTTAACCAGAAAACTGTTCTCTAATTAAGATTTGCTTATTAAACATCTACCGTATCAATGCAGAAGACTAAATAATATGAGAAAGATATTCTGGTTTCAAAGTCAAATCTGCCCTCCTTTTGAGAGAAGGTCCTGGCTGGACTAAAACTCACCATCCTCCTGGTCAGCCTGAGTACTGAGATTCCAGGCCAGAGTGAAATTTCCTAAAGGGATTTGGAAACACCAAGCCATATTGCAATTTGCCATGTAAAGGTGTGAATTCTGAACAGGAAAATTGAACCCTCTTGTTAATCGTGGCTCAATTATGCCACATCATTGCCAAGTCCTGTGTTTTATGCACTTTATCTAAAGAGACAGCCCAGTGACTTTGCCTGCCTCCTTTGTACTGTTTGCAAATTAAGTTCCAGGTGCTCTCTTAATGAATAATTACGTAATGCTAAAGAGCACATCTTTTAGCACCCGATTAAAGTTGTTTGTATTATATTGGAAAAGGGCCCATCATTAAGATGAATGTCTTTCATTTGGTCTGGGTTATAGCTTTGTATTGAAACAGGTACAACTTATTTCAACAGGAAAAACAAACTCAAGCTTTTAGGTAGGCGGTACAGTGAGTCACTGCCCAGCAGACTGAGCAGAGGTGACTCCTGAGGGAGTCACCCAGAGGGAGCATTTAGACAAGTTTGGAAGCAAGGCATATGTGTTGTCCCGTTCCTCATACTTGGCCTCTCTGAGTTAACCCGGAGCTAAGGCCTCTCTTACTAGGTACCTTCGAATTGTTTCCTTTCTGCTCTGAAGGTTAAAATGAGAAAGGATTAACCAACAAGATCAAATGAGATGCTTAGCACCTGACAGCAGTGGGCAGCGGCCACGCTGCAGCAAGCCCTTCCAATCACCTTTCTGACTTCTTACTAACAAAAGTACCATAATCACATGCTCAACAGTTCTTCTCCAAGTCTTGTGTCTCCCAAAGCGTAACTGCACTGTGGAAAATCATCTGCCATGTCCAGGGTAGGCATTATTACCTATTTGTCAATGGAGTAACTGGACAGAGGGAGATAAGGGTTAAACTTTCGACATCAGAACTTTGAAGAATGTGATAATGATAACTTAAAAGGAAATATTATTTGAACTGTATAGCTTTGCAATTTATTAACACAATAAATGATAAACACATGCATTTTGGTAATAGCAATATCAACAACCCATAAAATTAGAAGGCACATTTTCTGGAGATCACGCATTTCTTGTTTCTGCAATCAGAGCATTTCAGAATCACTTTTTGTCTTCACAGGTATAGGACATTTTTGGAGAGCAGAAAGCAATGCTAGGAGAAATAAGCACATGTGGGAACAATAACCATCTCAGATGCTAGTTCACACAGCCCACAACACCGTGAGGGACCGCTGCATAATTCACATGTGAAGGGGTGATCAGTAAGGTGAGAACATCAAGAAATGGGTCAGGGGTCTCTCTGCTGGATGGCCTCACAGCTGTGCAGCTTCTATTCGCTCCCCAACTGCCCGGTTAACAGTTGTGGGTCTGAGCCTGCAGCAGAATTGAAATGGAAGGCGACTCTATGGTCGCCTCCCTCCCAGTGTAGTTGCCCTCGGAGACGCCCATCGCCTCCTCTGTATTGGGAAGGATTTCTTGGCTGTACTGTGGGACCACGACTTTGAAGGTGCACCATTTCTTCAAGGCCAAGTAGGTCATCTTTGCACACCATGGAGTGAATACTATTGTCTTGACTTTGTTTTCAGATGTGTTTGTGTATATGAAGGTTCGATATGCATATGTGTAGGTGTGTGTATGATGTTTCTGTGTGTAGGTGTGTGCATGATGTTCCTGTGTGTAGGTGTGTGTATGATGTTCCTGTGTGTAGGTGTGTGTATGTATGATTTGTATATGTGTAGGTTGAATGTGTGTGTGTGTGGTGTGTGGTGTGAATGTGTGCCTATGTGAGAGTGCAGGCATGTGTGTGTAGTGATGTGTGTGTGTGTGAGTGTGTCTGTGTGTATGTGTCTGTGTCTGTGTGTGTGGTGTGTGGTGTGTGGTGTGTTTCAACCCAAGCAGCTACCTAGGAAGATAAGGAACGAGCTGATGGCTGTAAATGGCAGAACAGATGCACAAAGAATTTTAAGTTCTGACGTAACAACTACTGTGTGTGGACTGCAGGTCAAAACTATGCGTAGCACAAGCTGTGGTTTTATGTCTGTCTTTCACGTATCTAAGGGGTCACAAGTCGCACAATCCGAAGGGCTATTGAATAGAGCAACCGGACCTTCCAGGAACTTCGGGTGGGGGACACTCAACAGTCACTAAAATCAAATGGAGGCAAAGCTCTTACATTTGCTGTCACATGATGGCGACTGAAGTATGGACACGTGGGAACGCAGAAAGAAAGCAAGCCTTAATAAAGAGCGGTAAGGAAAGGGAGGTAGGAGACGTGAAAAATTCCAGAGAGCCGGGAGTGTCTCAAGAAAACACTCTTGAGCTATTTGCCTGGGCGCTCACGGGACTCGCGGCAGACACTGACTAACGTGGTCGTTACTGCTGGGTTGCTCGGCAAGGGTGGGGGGGGCGAATTCACTGGTGCAAACCCTTAGGCTGGCTGGCTGAGCCTAACCACTGCACAGCGGACACATGCTTCGTGGCACCACACTGCAGCTAATGGACACACGATCCTAGCTGTTAACTGAAGAAAGAATAAATTCAAACAGAGAAATTGACTGTTTCTGTGATCCTTCAAAGCTGTGCTTTCCAGTTCGGATCTTCTTTTAGTAGTAACTGCCATTGCAGCATCTGTAAGCACAGCTAGTTCATGTTCACATAACTACAGCGAATCAGAGTGGACTTGGACGTGCCTGGCTTCTTTCTCCCAGTGTGTGTCTGGCAGTCTATTATCAGTAAGTAAGTTATTCCTTCCTGCTTACACTGATCACACGACAGACATTTAGTCAGTTTGGAGCTGTTGTAAAAATCTGCTTCTATTGGTTGGTAAATTTCATATCAATTTCATTTTAGTGCATAATGTTGATCTTAAAATGAGAAAGTAGAGAGAGCCACATGCCCATCCAGGCATGGCGGCCCTCTTCTGCCACCCAGCACTCAGGGGCTGAGTGCAAATCCAAAGACAGCCTGGGCTACATTTGAAAACATAAAGAATGTCAGAAATCCTGCTTAAGACAAAACCAGGAAATCCTCCTGTTTTATGTCCTGAGCAATGTGAGTGTACAGTATTGGGAACTGAATTGAGTATGTTTAAAACTCTATAAATTTAATAAAAGTGGCACATAGAAATTCTAATAATTTCTTAGCCTATTTCATACACTTTTACCCAAATCCATGACAGGTATAAATTGTTTTAAATAAAATCTTAAATTCTCAGTTTGCTTCTTTATTCAGCTCTTATTCAAGGTCTCATGAGAGGAGCTGGGGAAAGTCTTAGAAGAATGTGTCAGACCATCTTTCAGAGCAACATGGAAAAGAAGGCTGTGAGCCTGAAATTCACCATCTGATGAGCTGCCCAACTTGATTCTCTTGTACTTGAACTGTTATTTGTGGTGCGGGCCTTGCACCTGGGTTTAGGGTCATTTGTTCTACCTTAAAGCTTCCCAGGACATCAGAGTCTCTTAGCATCTGTCCCTCCATACTGAATGCAGCTCTCATGCAGCTTTCACTGTGGTGGGGTATTGTTTAGGTAAGCACCGGTTGCCTGGGGTCCATTAGAAGCAGCAGGTGACCTTGCAATTGCTCTTGTTAGTCCTGTGTGGATCTCCAGGCCTCTGGAGCTGCGCCACCAACCCTGCACAGAAACAGAAGGAAATGTGCAAGGCTGTGCCTGCAGCCCCGTGCTGCTCATTGCAAATGTAGGGTGATGCTGTGCACAGGTCACGTCGCACCCCTGTCCCCTTGATGAATGAGGCATTAGAGTCTACTGGTCAATGCTTTCCTTGAGGGTTCCTTTGGTCACCCTAGTTTTTAGTATGTGGGGAATGCAGTGGCTGGGTTTCACAGATCAGGACTTCTCTGGCTTCTGTAAATGCTGTCACTGGTGGAGGGTATCTGAGATCATGGTGTGGTGACACTGGGGAACCCCAGTAAGTCTCCTCATATAATATAAACTCAATGATACATACCATTTCAGAAGGCTATGGTATTACAATGTGGAGGGAGGCACATGGTGGAAATGGAGGTGACACCATCCTCGCAGACTCTATTTTGGAGAGGACGTGCAGTGACAAAATCATTCAGGTGTCTTTGAACGCCCCCCTCTCTGGAAACTAGGGGAAGACTGATCATCAGTCACTGCACAGGCTCTGTTTTGAGTCTCCCATTTGTCTAAACCCACAGCTCTGTTCCTAGGATCTGTCTTGCTTGCTTCATGGACAGGACAGATGACACTCCATATGAGGGTTCAAGAGGCATACGGTTCTAGCAAAGCGGGGGCCACATGTATAATGAGTGGTTTCAAGTCAATAATCCCAGCTCTGCAAGACTGACGGCCACACTGGCTGGAGTGGAACGGAACTCTGCCAGTCCAGTGGCCACAGTGCATGATGGATTGTGGAGACAGAAGAGATGCATGGGCCTCACTTGGTTCATTTTTCTCAGTATTGCCCCAGAAAACAAGCCCTAAGAATTCTGCAAAGATTTCCCTTGAATATTCTCTAAGCTCGTTCAGCTCCTTGCAAAGGGCCAAGTAGTAAATGCTCTGGTTTTTCTGGGTCCTTTGATTGCTACACTACCTGCTACTGCCCGTCAAGACTAAAAGGGGTCAGAGCCCATGTGAAAGCGATTGGCAGGGCCATCTTCTAACTGGCTTCATTTACAAAGCGGGTGATGGGCTGGGCTGAGCTGCAGTCTGTGGGTTTCTGAGCCCCTGTCACCAGCCTGCTCTTCTCTAGCCTGGAACTCTGTTTTGAGTCAAGGCACTTCCATTCAAGTTGTTGGACTAAGTATGCCCCTCACTGGAGAAGGGCTTTCTGTGTGCCAAGCACGCTTCACTTTAAAGCTTGAGGAATACTGCATTGAGGGCTTCTGCCTTGAGTTATGCAGTATTTTTGAGTCGGTAGCCATGAGATGTTTAATAAAGATGTTCTACCAAATGTGTTTATGAGACTTTAAAAATTGCCTTCATGAGAATGTCCTGAGTTTTCCTGTATTTGATGTAACTATTACATAGTTTATCACTTGTCAGATTTAATTTCAATAATTATTAAACAGTAGAAGTGAAATGACTGAGTACACGCCCTTGAAGTCAAATACAATTCATCAGTTGGCAATAATATGTGAAGTATCTTCAGTATCACCCAGGAAACAGAATTGGAGGACAAAGTAATATTTTTTGGGTTGTTTTAAACACAAGAGCCACTTCAAAAATCAACCAAGGTAGAGACAATCATTTTAACGAAAAGTTCAAAATGAGTTCCAGACTTTCATTTTATGAACATCTGTCACTTTAAGAAAGTTGAGGCCAGCGAGGTGGCTCAGCAGGTCAAGGGGTTTGCAGTCAAGCCTGACGCCCTGGATTTGATCTCCACAATCATCAGGGTGAAAGGACAGAACTGACTCCTGCATGTTGTCCTGTGACTACCACGCCCACAGTGGGCACGTGTGCCCACACACAGACACACAGACACGCACAGAGAAAACAAATGAAAAAGAAAAATTTAATTCACAGAATCACCTATGAACAGTGCATGTTCTTAACCCAGTGCACGGCTCATTAACATGGCTGTGTCGTCCACCTCTCATCCCCCATCACATGTGGAGTTTCACCTCTGACCCCCTTCCTTTCCTATGCTTTTTTTTTTTTTTGGTGGGAAACTTTCAATGTAGAAGTTCTGAATCCCGCCATATTTCCTTTGCACTAACCTGCTCTCCCACAGGACCACACTACACTTCCCGTGATCGGCGAATAGGAAACTGGTTCTCATTTTAATTCCCATTTTCTTAGCTGTCTCCTTACGCTCACACACGAGTGTGCACAAATGCAAGGGTCCGTGTTTTCATATCCGTGCTACGTGAAAGTAGTAATTCCTCAGTGTAAAATAATACAGTCTAAAATAATTACGAGATGGAGGTAAGATCTTCAGATATTTAAATTATTCATGAATTTTTAAAGAATATCATAAACAGTTTTGATAGCTTTTTTTATTCGTCCTTACAATGATCTAAAGTCACTGAGACAAAGAAGGGACCAAGATGTGAGTTATCAAGAAACTTTGATCTATTTGTAAGGTGACAGCAAAGGTTTTTCTTTCACTGGCTTTGAAATAGGAATACAAGGATTGATGCTACCCATCAGTCAGCGTTGTGAGGTGCTCTGTTTTCCTTTTGTTGTGCATGGAGCATCAGTGCACAACAGTTTCCTGATTCACTACCCTGCAGGATAATACTGATTTGGAACCAGAATATATGCTAGAACTAAAACGGAGAAAATATTTTTATCCATTTGTGCACTGAATTTCCATCCACGAACCTTCAAAAGTCATGTTTGAAATTTCATACGTAAAAAACATACCAGAGGCTGCAGATTTAGTTCCATGGCGGAGTTACTGGAGGGGCCTGGGTTTGGTTCCCAACTCTGCAAAAAACATCCAGGAATCAAAACCAAAAGACCAAAGCCTGAGACAAAATGAAAGATGAAGCAAAACAAAAGTAAGAAGACATCAAACACAAAACAACAAAATAATGACAAAAACACTGAAAAGTAAAAGTTTAGGCCGTAATGGAGCGTACATTTGTGCCCTCTGTGGATGTCCAGAGAAACCGAAGGCCTCAGAAATACGCAGCATGTAAGGCAAAGGCGTTGTGAGTGAGGGACAGTATTTATTAGTCATAGTTTATCAACGGGACTACTGTTTAAACGAGACCAGAGGGAACACGTGCATGATGTTCCCCCATGCTGGGGACTGAGCACAGGGCCTCGGAGACAGCAAGGGTTCTGTGACCGGCTCTGCCCACAGCTCCAGAGAACGAATGCATACAGAGCTGAGTGCGGATGCAGCCGAGAGCACTGCGGGGCTTCGGGTCAAGAGCACAGCTTAGGAAAGGTTAAAACTCAGAATAAATGCTGTCCCCACCCCTCTGGAAAGGCAGCCTCAGGAGACAGGGGTTTGTCTTATTGGTAATGAGGTGCCAGGTATGTGCTGTGTTCGTAAGGGAGGATTATGATCAACGATCAGTCATGAGGGGAGTGAGCCCCTGGCCTCAGATCTCTCATCAAATATAAATCTTTCAAATCCATTAAAACGTTTATTCCTTTGAGCCTGTGATGGGTGGAGTCCAGGGGGATTTCTGGTTGACTTCACAGCATCTTTCATTTTGTTTCAGTGCAAAATGCTTGGGTTCTTTTAATGGTCCTACTCTTTTTGCCAACCACCATTTCCCTGGCACCAACTTCTTACATGTCTCTTCTTTGCAAACTGCAACTGTTTCAAACCTTTCCAGCTTGCTTTTCATTTACTAGTGTCTCTGTGAAGCTGGCTGAAAGAAGTCAGCAGTGTCTGTGTTGCGTGAACCATTCCTCATTCAGAGGACGCATGTTCCAAAAGGTGTCGAGATGAACTCAGCCACAGGAAGGCTTGGTTGAGCTGGGCAGTGGTGGTGCATGCCTTTAATCCCAGCACTCGGGAGGCAGAAGCAGACAGATGTCTGTGAGTTCGAGGCCAGCCTCGTCTACAGAGTGAGTTCCAAGGCAGTCAGAGTTACAACAGAGAAACCCTGCCTCGAAAACCAAAAAAATACAAAAAACCAAAAAAAGAAAAGAGAAGGAAAGGCTTGTTTGAGACAGGACCTTCCTTGTCAGTTCAGTCAAGTCGTTCTTGTCTTTTCCTTATTGAAAATATATTGTCTTGGCATCTTAGGTTCTTACAGATTTTTAGAATGTTTGTCAAAATGTAAAAAAAAAATCTCCTGGGATTTTTATGGTAATGTGATTAATTTATAAATAAGTTTCTGAAGCACTGAATTTTTAGCAACAATGGGTCTTTTAATTTATGCATTTGGAGTACCTATTTATATACTTGTATTTTAATCTGAATTTCATTGTTTATCACAAATAGGTCTTGTACATTTTAATTAAATTTATAACTAAATATTTCATTTTGGGATGTTGTTGAAAATGGAATTTAGAATTATTAATTTCTGACTGCACGTTAGATAAATGGTTCCAGCCTTATTTTATTTAATGCATGGCTCCATTTCTCATCACTATTAGAGGTCATCTTTTAACCCATGACATGAATGTGTTCATCTATTACCTATACATATATCACTTTTTATGTTTCCTCCTTACTAATTTCTCTAGTTTTATCTGTGTGCTCTCACCGTGAGGCCAAGGTGGCTTGTTTCATGTCTGATTATTAAGTCTGCATTTTCTTTTCTGATCTACTGTCTCTAAGGTGAATGTAAGCCAGATTTTCCTCTGTGAAGGTGGATGTATTCGATCTGAGGCTTATAAGAAAAAGTCACAAATAGCATTTATTGATTGTTCTTGAAGCAGATGAGTGATTGACCCCCACAAAACCTTTCTGTAGCCATGTAACCCTCATTTGTCCTTCCTTACATTCACAGGGAGCTTGCATTTAGATTTCACAGTAAACCCTCTGGCTCAGGGGCGCTTGCTTTTGAGACAGTATTTGGTCCTTAATTCTTTTCATAGTGAGTAAGAAGGAGTTGATTTGAATTCTTTCTTTTGCTCCTTTTTAAGGGTAACTTTTTCTTTGTTTTATGGGGGAAGAACTTAGCTAAAGTCTCCGAGCTCCCAGCCTCAGGGCTCACTGTATGGAGAGGGAGCTTTTATGTTTGTTTTCAGGGTGTGATGAAAGATGTGGACCGGTAATTTCTGGAAGGTTTTCTTCTGATCTCTGCTCCTGTCATTCTCCCTTTCCTTTGTTGTATTTGATCTGCGCACTGGAGTCTTCCCCCCAGGGAAGAGTCTGAGTTTTCAGATCTGAGATTCTCACACCTCTGACCCCAAGACAATTCTAGGGTACAAGAACTCCCTGCACTGCTTGTACAGGTGTGCAAACAATGGCCATGTGTGGTAGAATACCACGTGATATGTTAGAGGTGCGTGCCCTGCTCAGGACGGCACGGAAGTCAGAGAGGTGAGGTCGCCAAGCGGACCACTAAGTGGCGTTTTGCTGATGGTGGAGCCAAGAGTGGGTAAACTGAGGTGCCAACTGTGTGCACGGAGCAGGGATCCTTTCTTACCGATCTGAGGGCTGTGGGGCACCTGGCAAAGGGGTGGAAGACAGTGCCAGTTGCTGTCTTAACTTTTATTTCCTACGTTCTGTCCCAATATGTTCTGGGTAAAACCTGTTCACAGTGTGGTGTTCTTTCCTTCGTCCTTGTCATTCTAAAAGGAGTATAATTGAACAGACTATGAATATAACATCGTATGGGTTGAAAACTCAACCTTTGTTTTCACAGTTCAGTGTGAAATGCCTTATCGTGATGCCTGACAGCACACTCTATGAGATGTCTGTGTGTCTATGTGTCTGTCTGTGAGTCTGTACAAGTGTGTGCATATGTGTGTATACGTGTGTCTGTATAAGTGTGTGTATGTGTGTGTGTCTGTATAAGTGTGTGTATGTGTGTACGTGTGTGTGCCTGTATAAGTGTGTATATGTGTGTATATGTATCTGTATAAGTGTGTGTGGATGTGTGTGTGTCTGTGTATGTGTGTGTGTCTGTGTAAGTGTGTGTTTTATGTGTGTCTGTGTAAGTGTGTGTGTATGTGTGTGTATGTGTGTGTTTGTGTCTCTGTGTGTATGTGTGTGTGTCTGTATAAGTGTGCATGTGTGTGTGTGTAGGTGTCTTTGTAAGTGTGTGTGTATGTCTGTCTGTGTATGTGTCTGTGAGTGTGTATGTGTGTGTGTGTATGTGTGTGTGTGTGTGTGTTAGCCAGAGACTAACCTCAAGGATCTTCCCCAATCACTCTCAACCTTGTGTTTTGAGACAGTCTCTCCCTGTCATGGAGTGGGATAAGTGAGGTAGGCAGGCTGGCCAGCAAGCCCCAGACCAGCACATGTGAGCCTCCCTCTGGCTGACTTCCCTGCAGGTGTCCCCACGCCAGCTCCTTGTGTGGATTCAAGGTGAAACTCAGCTCTCATGCTTGCACTGGGAACACCTTACTAAACTGAGCCGCCCCAGCCGAGAGTTTATGTAACACTACTCTCCACAGCTGCATTTCACTTCTACCCAGTGTCCTTTACTTTACTCAGACTTCTAAGTTTTTGCTGAGAATCCCATGAGCAAGGCTAAGGCATAAATAAAATATTCGTCAGATCCAAGTGCTAATGTAAATGAAGTTTTAAAAATTCGTAAATATTAAATTATGACATCAATTTTTTCAGAATACATGCACTTGTTTCAAAACTGTGAAAGCTTCTTTGTTCTGACATAATTGAACCACAAGTTGAACCCATTTATTTATTTTTATAGACTTTTTAAAAAAATTTATAGTTGTTCTGATCATTTTATACAAACTTGAGAGAGCTGTATTTTGAGAAAAGTGGCCAAGAGGGAGTAGCTTGTTGTGACGGTTGTTGCTACAACAAAATACCAGACTAGTAGCAATGCAGAAGAGGAGGGGTTTATTTCACTCATGTTTCAAGGGGTACAGTCCGTCACAGCGAGGGAGTCACAGCAGGGGAGCGTAAGGTGGTTTGTCTGCTGTAGCCACAGTGAGGGAGATGGTGCTTAGACTCGCTCTCCTTAAACAGTTCTGACCCCAGCTCTGAGGATGGGGCTACACAGTGAGGATGGGTCCCCACCTCTCCCAGCTTACTCTAGATAACCCCTCGCAGACATGCTGGTCTTTTCAGTCTATCTCCTGTCACATTGTCATCAATATTAACTCTCCACAGATGTTGTGTTTGTGATGTCAGAGGTAGCACCTTCAGAAGTATCTCTGGGAAGCCCTTGAGTCATTTAATGTGTTTGGCACTAGAGATGGCTGGAGTTTTTGGGCTGAGACCTCAGTCCGTAACTTCCTGTGTAGAGTTTATAAAAATCTACACACTGCTCTTCAGTCACATTGATGTCTTGAAAACTTGTCACAGATGGGTGGCCATTTAATCTAGCACCCAAGCAAAGGCACATTTGAGAGTGAAATGAAGGCCAATTTAATTGCTCCCCCACAGAGGGAGCAGGGCTTCAGACCTCTGAAAGCCAGCCTCTCTGTTCTCCACGGTCTGTACCTAGGTCTTGAGTTTGAAATTCTATCTCAGACCCCTGCGAAACACTACCACTCGGACATACCGTTCTGGCCTCATGCTTACAACCCAGGTCCCATCTCAGCCCTTTAAACTTGTTGTTTGCCTTTGTGTCTGAGTCTGAAAGCCCAGGAAGCCACTGAATATTCCCCTCCGGAAGTTACTTTAAGTTTGTCTTTCCTGTGTGTTGTTATTTGTGTTCCAGGCACCCCATCTAGTCTAGTTTTCCAGTCTTCAAAAGTACACCTTAGTCCTCGTGTTTCTCCCCAGTGGGTCTCACTTTTGTCAAGCCTACACATTGCCTTTTCCCAAACCTGCTTTTTCCAATTTTCTTATCTGTTTCCCATCCACAGCTGAATGCTTATTTCTTACAGAATATTTCCCAGACCCTTATCCTGACCCAGAGTCTCATAGCTTCATGGCAAGCCATTCCAAACCCTGCTGTTCACAGGTCCTTTCAGAGCCGTGATCTCTGTGTGTTCTAAGCATACCACCCATCTCGGCTGTGGGCTCCTCTGCGCTGCCCACCGCTGCAGCACTCCTGAGCTTCCCCGGGGCACTCTGCCGTCTTCAGGACTCATCTCTGACTGTGGCCATGAGCACGCAGAGGAGCTGGCTGAGTCCTGCCTCACACCTGGGACTGACCCAGGGAATGGGGAGTGTCAGTCTCAGGCAGCTGAGTAACTGCCGAAGCCACTGTCCACGTCTTCCAAGACAGCTTGTCACAGACACAGGGTCTTCACCGAACTCTCACTGCTTTGGGTAATGACAGTAGCCTTACTGGTTCCAAGTGTCATGAACGACGGGGCTGCTGATGTTAGGTCGGGCTTGCTGAAAACAATCCTGCCCTCCCCTTTCATCAAAGGCTCAAACTGATTCCTGACAAGTAAGAAAGTATCGACATTATTACCATATCTGTGGCCTTCCCTTGCACTCACTTTTAAAACCGATATTTAAAAATTGGTTTGGAGAGTGGGAGTTTCCTTACGACAACTTCAGATCTATTTTGCCGTGGTTGGCTTCTCCCTGTTCCAGCCACCCCTCCTCACCCTCATCTCCCTGCCCTCCTCCCAGGTTAGCTCCACTGTTCCCTAGCCCACTTTAACATGTCCTGCTTCCTACTGCCTTCCCTACACCCTCCTGACACCCTCCTTTGCCCCATCCATTGTCTCTAGTTTCCTGACTCATGCTGGAATTCATGTGTATGTGTGTGTCGGGGGGGAGAACACCTGGGTTACCTTACTTAATGTCATGTTTTCCAGTTCCATCTATTCTGCAAATTTCAAATTTTTCAGTTTTGTTTCCCACTGAATAAAATTCCACCGTGTACATAAAGCACATTTTCACGATCCAGTCATCGTGGTGGGTATCCAGGCGGACTCTGCTCCCTGCTACTTTGAAAAAGACTAGCAGTGAACATGAGTGTGCAAACACTTCTGCAATGAGATGGAGATGGGGAGTCCCCTGGGTAGATGCTCGGGGCTCGGGGTCCTTTGCCTACGCTCACGGCACCTGCTGCTCTGCATGGATTTCTACTCAAGACACTTGCTCCCCTGATGCCTGAACCCTCCCATTAGTCTCTTCTGTAAGACCGTGAAGGACCTCATATCCCCGTCTTAGGCTCTTGGAATTCTACCTTGTCACTACTATGTACCCACTTATGCGTTCCAGATTGACTAGCTGCATGCTCATTAGCAGCAGACATCTTCATTACCTTTATGTCCTCCAAGCTGGCTACATCTGGGTTCCCTTTCCTTGGGGTTCTGCAGCCTTCGTGGCTCCCTTTGGACCCTGCCTCGGTTGGGATGCCTGCTGATATGCCCTGTCCTCTGTTCATCTGGAATGGGAGCCTTTCTTCTCTCTTCCAACATAAAAAACTAAGACCCTCTGAGGGAAACATTAGTAATTATGTCCAAAAGAGGCAGAGTGGAAGATTTGTGAGACACAAAGCCGATTCTTTTCCGTTCCAACTGCAAATCGGAGTGCCAGTGTCTGTGTTCACTGTCATGGGTGCAGAAACACCTCCGTCCCAGTCCAGACCGAGGCTTTATCGTGATGTTGACCCAGAGTTCTTTCAAAATTTCACTAGCATGTTGTCTCTGTAGGCAACAGGAATACTTATGTTTCATTATTTCAGAAGGGAAAACACCTTTGGTCAACACGTCCATCTGGAGCTTTACCACAGCGGGCAGGAACCAGGAAAGGGGGGCATGTTTATTAAAGGAAGGCAAATCCTGTGAGTCCCATACTGATTCTGCCTTAGAAACAACGTGCATATCCTTTAGTGTTTTGGGCTGTTGCATGCCCATAATTCCTTATCTGCAACTGAAAATGTGAAAGACAAAAACCAAAACCTTGAGAAATTGAGATTTATATGAATTTTAGTGCGAAGTCTTCTTTGAATTTATGCAGACTGGTCTGAGGTTGAACGTCTGATAACGGGTCACTCACAGCTCTGTTGGGATGCCATCTAATGTGCAAAAAAATTCTAATTGCAAAACACATCAGGCCCCAGGGGATGAGTAATTGGAATGCGGACCTTTAATCTGTAATTAGACGTTGGACATCTCAAAACTATAGAGTCATATTAGCTCCGACCTACTTCTCTCTCTGTACATAACTGTATTAGTCAGCTTCCTGTTACCATAATGAATTCTTGGAGGCAACTGATTTACCCAGAGAAAGGCTGATGCTGGCTCATGGTTGTACAGTTTCCAGTCTGAAGCTGGGTAGTCCTTTGCTTTGTTGTCTGGCAGGGGAAAAAAGTCATGAAGCAGTATATATGTGGAGCAAGCCCCTCATTTCACAGGACGGTAAGAATTGAGGAAAGAGGGAGCTGATGTCCCACATCTGTCTTCAAGATCTTCCCTCCTGCTGAAGGTCACCACTCTCCAGTAACAACACAGAGACTAGCCAAATCCTTCAACATGTTGGTAATTTGGGGTACTTACCCACACTACAGTGCTGACCTTCACCAGTTATAACAATTTTAGTTCATACAAATTTTAATCTACAGATCACACATTCATCTTGAATGTGAAACATTTTCCCACCATTTTCTAATTATATTTCTGAGTATTTAATAAAACACATAAGAGATCATCTATATCTTAGACCCATTCTATTGCATGAGTGCTTTAGTTTAGGAAAAAAGTGTATTCAACTATAATCTTGAGGTGTTTTTAGTTTGTTTTTT
>JAMJFZ010002118.1:0-85559 GCA_026225945.1 Cricetomys ansorgei
ACAATCCTTATAATTAATAAAGAGTGAGAATCATAAAATCCATCAATGTGATTTCTGCAGGTTTTACACCATCGCCATTGTAGGCTCTAATAATATATCATCTTGAGATAAAATCATTGTTGTTATTAAATGAACTACTAACATTTAGATGAAT
Source organism: Cricetomys ansorgei (assembly GCA_026225945.1). Lineage (NCBI taxonomy): Eukaryota > Metazoa > Chordata > Mammalia > Rodentia > Nesomyidae > Cricetomys > Cricetomys ansorgei. Next base: position 155 of record JAMJFZ010002118.1, read on the forward strand.
AAATGAATGCTCAAAGTGACTTCTAGTCCTCAGATTGCTCCCTCTAACAAGAAGACAACTGTAGTTAGGTCATAATTTAAAAGGTTGAACAACAGGAACCAGGATGGTAATTAGATAGCTATGGAGCTCTGAGGGAGAAAAATCTCCCATGAGGGTTAAAAACACTTTATCTCAGCTGACTGGAGATCAGTTGATTACAGCATATGTGGGGGACTGACTCTGCTTCTGTGGAAGAAAAATGGTTATATTTGCATCACCTATAATGACTCCCTTTGAAAATGCACAAAACAAGCCTCAGCATGACTTTTAGTACCATGATTCAACAATGGGGATTAAGACAGGGGTACAGGGTCTATCACTAAATGAAAAAAGTGAATGTCAGAAATGCATCCTCTCATGTTTTCTTAAATGTCTGAACCACTGAAAAGAAATATCAGTTTATTCCAATGGACTACAGTCATAATTGCTAAACAAACCAACCCAGACACATAAAGCAAATAACAGATTCATTCATACTCTTTAAATATGATACAAGAAACTAAAAGAGTAAACACATAATCAGGCAAGGGTGGCAAATGGCTTTAATCCCAAGCACTTGGGAAGTGAGGCAAGAGGATCTATGTGAGCTGGGAGCCAGCATGGTCTACAGAATGAGTTCAGGATAGCCAGAGTCACAACAGAGAAACCTGTCTTGAAAAACAAACAAACAAAAAAAAAAGAATAGACACATTAAGAAACATACAAATGCAACTGGTTTAGAGTAAGTGAATACATAGGAAATGATGGAGAAGGAAATCAATCTAGCTCAAATTAATCCATCTGGGAAATTTCCTTAAGAAAAGATATTCACAGCAAAACCTAAAACATGGTCACCCCAACTGAAAGCATATGAAAGATCCTAATACCAAACAAGAATGAAAAACAAAGGACATATGTGCTAAAGGATCTAAATTTCAAAGAGGTCAGCCTGTTCTGGTTTTGAATGGCTTTTACAAAAACCCATGCTAAAAAATATAAGTGATGTGGAAACATTATTGAGATACTAGACCTCTAATGCTATTAATATCCTGAAAAACATGATATAAAGGTAGCCTAATCTTATTCTTTGGGCTTATATGCAGGCTATGTCTTTGGGAGACACCTTCCATTATTTGGTGACAACATGCAAAGAAGGTATGGTCTTTCAGTCTTAGACATCTCAGGCCTACAGAACTATAAAAAAGTAAATGTTCATGGAGAGAATAGTATACATGTCTCCTTTAGAACTACGTCATCACTCATCACTTACTCTCAGCATCTAGGGCAACCATGAATCTCTGCCTTCACCACCATTCACTGCAGAAGGTTCCGTACTAAAGCTCAGGGAATATCATGGTAGAGGGGGAGCCTTGACCTAACTGCACTTGTCTTTATGTTACAGGCCATAACCCAAGGAATAGAGTCATTTTTTTCAGGTTTAGTCATTTTAATCCTTTCAAAGGACGAAACAAAGAATTTTGATAAGTAAAGGGAAAAAGGTTAAGATAATAAAATACATTTAAGAAATACAACTTTTTCCTGAAAGGCTCAAGAGCAACACTTAGCACAAACCATTACTGTGTTAAATTACACAATCTGCCATGATATTAAATATAAAGTAACTTTATTACATTTTATTATGTTACATTACCAAATCTAACTAAGCATCTTATTGCTTGATTTTAAAATGATATTTTTATCATATGCTTTATCATTCCAATATTCCTGTTTTTGCTAACATTACATTAATATGGAGAATCACAATTCCTAAAAAACAAACTATTAAGCAACAGTGCATTATGTTCAAATATAATACTATATTCCACTTAATTTTCTTTACAAGACATAACGTAATTGATAAAGCAATTACTAATATAAATTTACACATAAATATGTGATGTAAGTAAAACTTTTTAATTAATTTGTGGAATATATTATACTTACCAATACTTCCATTAAATCATCAGGTTAATACAGAAAATATTTTCTACTAAATGAATTCATTCCTTAAAATAATTTGTGACCAGGTGGTTGTGGTACACCCTTTAAATCCCAGCACTCAGGAAAAAGAGACAGGCAGATCTCTGTTTGAGGCCAGCCTTGTCTACAGCATGAGTAACAGGTCAGCCAGAGTTTACAACCAGAGAAACTCTGTCTAGAAAAAAATGAAAAAAAAATGTGTACTGGAATGCTTTGCCAAGAAATATTTTCTACTGTGTAACCTTCCTTACAGTTACACTCCACTTGAACTTCTGGGAACAGCTTGGAGGCTCTTTTATAAAAGAGTTTGTCAGTTGGAAAAGTCTCAGTTCAAGCTTGCTAGGCAAGGACAGAGGAGTTAGTTCCAGAGGCTGAAGATGGAAAGCAGGCAAGCAGGAACTAGGCTCAGATAAAGACAGTTAATGCAATAAAAGATTTTAGGGGCAAGAGACAGAACAGATAGAGTTAGAGTTAGAGTTAGAGCTAGAGCTAGAGCTAGAGCTAGAGCTAGAGTTGGAGCTAGAGCTAGAGCAAGAGCTAGAGCTAGAGCTGGAGTTAGAGTTGGCTAGTTTACAAATTTGGTGAACATATGAGAATTGGTGTGAAATAAATGTTAGAATATTAGAATGTTTGAATATCAGTTAGATGAGTACATGATTACATTATCAGTGGTTGACTTTTTATTTGTAGAGTTTTTAGGTGATTGTGAAGTTAGATTGCATGATTACATTATGCTCTGTCACTGTCACTTTGACCATTAAGTTTTTCATCTAAATGTTACTACTTGTTAGTTGATTTTACCTTGGATGGAGATGGAAAGATACCCTGGCAGTCGGGAGCCAAGAAATTATACAGCTCTGAGATAGGGAAGGTAACCCAATAGAGCTCTGGGAGGAAAGCTGTCCTGGGAGCCCAGGGATCACAGAGTCATGAGAGGAAAGTACTCTGGCAGTCATCATTTAATTCAAATGAGAGAGTCCTGCCAAGCAGCAAATCTCACAAAAGAGATTTATTTTGGAGGAGGGAAAAATCCAGGAGAGTGACTGTATCTGATCTGAAGAGAAGCAGTGAAGAACTGAGCAGGATGTAGCCTTTACATAGCTGGGTTTTTTTATTTGGGGGGAAAGGAGAGAGGATCAGAGCTACCCCAAATGTCCTGGGATTGGTGAGTTTCAAGCTCAGTGGCTGCTCAGCAATGGGTGCGATTTCAGCCCTGACTTTTAGCTCTGAAGTGTTTCTTCTCTGCCTTTAGGGCTGGAAAGGGTTTGAGCTCAAAGATGGTGGGTTTTTCACCTTATTTGAATAATCTGAAGAGAGGGGCCCAGGCACCAGTGCCTTGAGGGTTTACACTGACTTTAGGTTCTACTACATAAATGCCAATTCTGCAATAAAAATTAACACCTTTCTTCAAATAACCTTTCAACTTTACTGACATTAGGTTCAGCTAAACTCTAAAACAATCTTTTCTAATAAACTCTGTAATTACGTGATTGTGTATTCAGAGGCCAGGCACTTGGTTTTTTGTTTGTTTGGTTTGCTTTGTTTTTGCTTTTCTGAGGTAAAAGCACTTGTGTTTTCTAGGAAAAAAGAGCACTGTAAGGTAGGAAGCATGTGTTTTTGCTTTTTCCTATGGGAGGGTGGAGTCCAGAGGTTTTAGAGCCCCAGAGATGGACAGTGCTGCTGTCTTGTGCCATTGTCACAAGCCATTCTACACTGCTGTCCTGGTTGGTGGCTGGGGCTTCAAGGCAGCAGTGCAAGCACTTGGGGTCCATGATAAGATGAATGGCTGCCAAGGTAAATGGCAGTGGCCACAATGGCAGCAGCTGTGGTAGCTGTGATGACAGCAGTGGTCCCCAGGAGGGAATCCTAGTGAGCCAGGTGGCAGCCTCAAGAGGCAGCAAGGAGCATGAGGACCCAAGCTGCCTGGAAATTTCAGGTTTGCTTCATGGTAGAAGCACAGATGGCAGCAGTGCTACACCATTCCAGGCCTGGAGCAACCGGCCAACAAAATAGTCCACACTACGGTCTGCCACTGCTCTGGCTACCTGTTGGATTCACAGTGCACAACCTGCAGGGTGTGCATGGAGGCAACAGCTGTGGCAGCAATGGTGGCCGCCAACGTTGACAGATCTCAGTGGTTTGAGAGGGGAGAGCAGGTCACTGTTGAGGGGAGGTCCAGGGTGGCAAAGTTGCACCATCTGGGGTCTGCCCACTGAGACAGTGGACTGGGCCTGCAGTATGAACTCTCAAAAACCCACCAGTACTAGAAAAATATTGGTCAATTAGAATTATATAAATGAACCCCATGATGCTGAATTTAAAAGAACAGTCACAGACTTTATCAAATAATACAAAGTGTTTAAAGAACACAAACACACACACACACACACACACACACACACACACACACACACATATACACACACACAACTCAAGAAAGAGCTTAAGGAGAATAAATGCCTGATTTATGACCAAAACACACAAACATAAGGCTGATGTAAATGATAAAAACAACCTAGAATTTGAAAATATAATTCAATAAAGAGACAGAAACACTGAAGAGGACTCGAGCTGAAAATAGATGGGTTTGAAATTTTAATAGCAATTTAAAAACTCAAAGGAAAGACTCAGGAGTAGAATGAATCAAGTAGAAGATGGATTACCATGACTTGAATATAAAGTAGAGAGAGGTTCTAGACAAAATAAGAAGAAATGCAAAATATTTTTTAAACACAGGAAAGGAACACACAGAAAATGTGTTACACCATGAAAAAACAAAGAGTTGTAATTATGTGTACTGACAAAGAAGAACTGCAAGTCAATGACATAAATCAAAATCTTCAACAAAAACTATTGAAGAAATTTTCCTCAAATTAAGGAAACACACACTCCTACAGATACAAAAAGCACCCAAAACACGAAATAGACAAGGACAAAAAAGAAAATCTCTATGGCATAGATATGGTTACAACACTAGGTATACGTTACAGAAAAATATATTAAAAAGTACGATAAAAATGTATTTCTTATATAAAAGAAATCTCAATAAAACGACAAGGATTTCTCAATGGAAACTGAAAGCCAGAAAAGCCTGGAAAAATGCATTCCAACTTCTAAAATACTACCATGGCCAACCTAGGCTAATATACCCAGCAAATATATCTACTATTATTGAAAGAGAGAGAAAAACATACGTGGCATAAACAGCCTAAAATAATTCATAGTCAACAAGCCAAACCTAAGGAAACTATAGGAAGCATTATATATATTATTATATATAGGCATAGGCCAAAGGTTTTGTGGCTGGGATGGTGTCCCAGTCCCACCACTGGAAGCCTTGTCTGGCTACAGGAGATGGATTATTCAGGCTTCCTATTCCTGATGACTAGGAATCCTTGCTAGGGTCTCCCTCATAGATTCCTGTGAGTTTCCACTACACTAGGTCTTCCAATCACCCACTAGTTGATCACCAATTCTAATTGTCTCTCCATAAATTTTCTCCCTCTGTCCCTCTCCTTCTTTCCTGGTTCCCTCTGTTCCCATTCCCATCCTCCCCAATCCACTTATCTGGGCATATGCCCAAAGGACACTCTATCCTACCAGAAGGACACTTGCTCAACTATGTTCATAGCAGCTTTATTCATAATACCCAGAAATTTGGAACAACCTAGATGTCCCTCAACTGAAGAATAGATAAAGAAGTTGTGATGCATTTGCATGAGTACTACTCAGCTATTTTAAAAAAATTTCATCATGAACTTCACAGGCAAATGGATAGAAATAGAAAAAAAATCATCTTGATGAGGTAACCTAATCCCAGAAAGACAGACATGACATGTACTCACTTGTATATGGATATTAACTGCTAAACAAGGGAGAAAGATACTAGTATCCACAGACATAGATAAACTATGCAAGAAAAAGGACTCCAGTCTAACAAGAGGGATCTCGCTGGTAGAGTGGAAATATTTCCTTTTCATTACGTTGGGCTTGTTCAGGGAACTGTATTGTTAAGAGTTAATGGGAGTATTTTCCTCATCCTGTGTAGGGAACGCTAACTAACAGCCAGTGTTCTGGAACTCCTGCTCTTGTTAAGGCAAAACCTCTTTAGATTTGGAAATTCTGAACTATGATTTATGTTAATTTGACTATAAACACCATCAAGCAGTTGACATGTGAGAAGCAAAATAATCACAACTTCCCCTTCATGCAGACACATTTGCTCACACCATTTAGCTCATGGGACAAGATATGAAAGTGGGCCCATGCTGTGCATCTTTGAGTCTGGAGAAGAATGTCCACAATAAATTTCCAGACAGATATTTTCATTCTTATATCATCTTATGAAAAAAGTACAGGAATTCAACAGGAACTCAGAGGTGAGTGACGTTATTAAAAAAATAAAAAATAAAAGCAAAAATCAAGAAAGCCATTATATGTATTACTCATCTAAAGGTTAATATGAATGAAACAATGTTAAATAAGGAGACAGAAATGTTAGCTGCCCTGATTTGGTCATTGTATAGACTTAACATATTATCCCACAATCTATAAATATCTACAATTAAAAGAATCATTAATAATAAAAGAAACTAGAGCTTTCTAATCCATAGACCAAAAATATGCAGAGCATAAGAGTGAACAGTGTATCTGAATGATATGTTAAAAATAACAGGGTTGGGGACATGACTCAATGTGTAAAAAGTTTTCCACACAAACTGGAGGACACGAATTCAGATGCCCAGAACCCACATAAAAGGTAGGCAGAGTAGTATATGCCTGTAAACCCAGATCTGAGGAAGTAGAACGGACAGATCCAAGGAGCTTACTAGCCAATTTAGTGGGTTCTGTGTTCGGTGTGAGCACATTGTGTAAAAAAATAAGTTGGAAAACAATACCCAAAGTGGGGCTCTGGCTACATTTGAATATGCACAGACATATGCACAGACATAAGCACCCACACACATGCTAAAATACCCACAGAAAGTACAGATAAATAAAATTAAAGATGTAATCCTTATACTAAATTTAATAGTAAATTTTTTTGCAGATAAAGACATGGCAGTGGAAATTTAACACATTCAGCTGTGTGCTTTGATTTGCTTTAAGAGAACACAACAGGAGAACACTTCAAGAAAGCTATAAATGTCCCAGTTTGTACTTGTGCCCCAGAAGATCATCCTCCACAATCCCAAAGGTGACAATGGCCCAAGAGGAAATGTATCCCTTACTTACCTGCTTACTTCCTACTCATGCTAAAAGACTGAGGGTAAAGTTTTTTGAGCATTTTCCATAGGGCACTTTTAACTTCTTTGTTCCTCAGGCTGTAGATCAAGGGATTCAGCATGGGAATCACTACAGTGTAGAACACAGATGCTATTTTCCCTGTGTCCATAGATTGACCAGAATTGGGCTGCAAATACATGAAGATGATTGTGCCATAGAATATGGACACAGCGGTGAGGTGGGAAGCACAGGTGGAGAAGGCTTTCTTTCGTCCCTCAGAAGACTGCATGTTTTGGATAGCAATGTATATGAAGAGGTAAGAGATGAGAATTACCAAAAGGGTAAAAAAGACATTGAAGCCCACAACAAAAAAGACAACCAGAGTACTTATGTGTGTGTTGGAGCATGCAAGGGCCAGGAGCGGGGGTTTGTCACAGAAGAAATGATTGATTTTATTAGAACCACAGAAAGAGAGTCTGAAGGTATCTGCTGCATGGATAGAGGCATTGAGGAAGCCACAGGCATAAGAGCCAACGGTCAAGATGGTACACACACCTTTTGTCATGGTGGTGGTGTAATGAAGAGGTCTGCACACTGCTGCATGGCGATCATAAGCCATGGAGGCCAGGAGATAGCACTCAACAGTGGCAAAACCCACAAAGAAGAAAAACTGAGCTGCACACCCATTATAGGAGATGACCTTGTTCCCTGTCTGCAGTGCAGCCACCATCTTGGGAGCTACGGCTGATGAGTATCCCAGATCTACAAAGGACAGGTTACTGAGGAAGAAGTACATGGGAGTGTGAAGACGGGAGTCTGAGTAGATGATGACCATCATCCCTCCATTCCCAATCAGAGTGACAAGGTAGATGAATAAAAATATCAGGAGGAGAGGAACCTGGAGATTGGGATCATCTGTCAACCCCAACAGGATGAATTCTGTCACTTCTGTGCTGTTGTCCATACACGTCAACTTGAATTTTACCTGATGATTAGAGAGAATGAGCCATGAAACTATAAAATGGGATGTTATGAAGATATGAAAATGGGTCACTAACGTATTTTTAAGGTACCATGTAAGACATGTGTTCCACCATTTCATTTTATTATAGTGTTTCATCCTTTGAGATGAGTGCAATATGCCTATTTTACAGATCAGAAAGATCTGTAAAACTTGCCAAGTGCGACTACCTAATTAATAAAAGTCAAAGTCAAATCAACCTCTTTATAGCTATGAATTCAAAGTGCATCACATGCTTATTATTATGTGGATGCATCTGACAATATCATTTTTGAGATTTATTCAACTTTCAATAATCAGAAAAGGAAAACTGTGAAGTCAAACATGTGAATCCATCCTTCCTTCTTTGCCTCATTCTGCCTTAATAATATGGTCTCATTAGAAACTCCATGAATTTTTTTATGGTTTTATAATTAAATCACATGAACTATAGAATTCAGTATAGTATACTATCCACTGTATCTTGCTCCAAAATCTCTACTTCAATTGAACACATTTAGTCTTCTAATCAATACTTTGGGTCTGATTCTACCAAAAGAAAAATATAAACACCAACCCAGCCACAACCCACTGATCTACAATTTTGTCTTGCCCATATAATATGCCAGGTCAGTGGTGGCACAAAGCTAATGGGAGTAGCCAACCAATATCTGATTGTATTTAAGGCCCACTTTATGAGATGAAACCCAAAGAAGACACTGATTGGGTGACAAGGGCCAGAGACTAGATAGCCCAGAAACCTAGTGTAAAACCAAATACTACTGGTCTTTAAAAAAAGACACAGTAGTGTTAAAGTGATTCCTAATGATATTCCGTTATACTCATAGATCATTGGTGACTTAGTCATCATCAGAGAATATTCCTCCAGAAAATGGGAAACAAATACAGAGGCTCACACTCAGACATTATGCAAAGAGGGGTGGGGGAAGATAAGAAAACTCAGTCAAAATGGGATGTCTCCATCAAATCCCTCCTCTCAGAGCTCAGGGAATCCAGAGGACATGGAAGCAGAAGGAGTGTCAGAGCCAGAGAGGATGGAGACACATGGAGAACAAGGCCGTCTACATCCACTGAGCAAACTGTTTATGAACTCACAGAGACTGAAGCAGCAAGCACAGGGCAGCACAGGTTTGCACCAGGTCCTCTGCGTATATATTATGGCTTTCAGTTTAGTGTTTTTATGGGATTTCAGAGGGTGTGAATGAGTGGGTCTCTGATTATTGTGCCTTCTCTTAGGCTCTTTTCTTTCTGTTGGTTTGCCTTGTCCGACTTCGAAGTAATGATCTTTTTTTAATCTTACTATGTTTTATTTTGTTATTTCATTCGTTCTTGTTATCTTTTAGAAGCCTGTTCTTTTCAAATGAGAGACAGAAAGGGGATGGATCTGGATATGAGGAAAGGTAGGAAAGAAATGAAAGAAGAGGGAGGGAAAACTGAATTCAGGATATATTATATGGAAATGAATCTATTTTCAATAAAAGAGGAATAAAACACTTCTCTATAGTTAAAACAGGCAGAGAACCTCTCCATCTTAGATTAGTTTATTTCCAATGGCAGTATATTTTACTCTCTCTTTTTTTCTGGCTAAAATTGGATATCTGGGTCCCTTTTGGATTCGTAAGTGTGATGGCTTACACACTACTTACATTCATACTACTCCGTGTTGTGTATCTCCCACAAACCTTGTTACAGCATCAGCACATTGCCTATCTGATAGAAAAAACAAATGGTGTCTCTTCATCAGTCCCAAAAAGCTATGATTATAAAATAGTAATGATAATGTTAATTAATAACTAGGTGGCTATTGACCAAAGTCATATGAAGGTAGCATTGGAAATAGAATTAAAACCTTGATCAAAGCCAGGCATATGCCTTTGATCCCAGCATTCAGGAGGCAAAGGCAGGCAGAGCTCTGTGATCGAGGCCACCCTGGTCTACAGAATAAGTTCCAGGACAGCCAAAGATACAACAGAGAAACCCTGTCTCAAAAATAAATTAAAAATAAAATAAAACCTTCGTAAAGTTCACCGTAAATCCAGGAATTTTAAACATAGTTTTAAAGATTCTTATAAGTTTATTACTGAACATAGAATAGCTAAAGATAAGATGTAATATTTATAACATGTATGTTTTGAATATAAATCATTATTTCATAGTCATGATAAATATAGATATGTACTTACAGAGAGAGAGCGAGAGAGAGAGAGAGATGCAGAAGTCTTTGCTTTTGGTGCTATTATAGTTAAGTCTTCCTCCCTTTGTACCTTCAAAGCACTTAGGTGTTGAGTATCACACATTTAGCCATACAGCCACCCAGAATTTAAACTTGATTTTAGATCCTAGAATCAATGATGGTATTAATTTCTTCTTGGCTCACTCAGCCTACCATAGCCCCTTGCACATAAAAATAAATATTATAAATATTTGGTATATTGAATAGAACATCAGTGCCAAGGTACTAACATATATTTTCATGCTATTTAAATCATCAACAGGCTATTATTCTCTTGTCTATCTGAGTTCACAGTCCCTGCCAAAATATTAGCTTTATATTCCATTAAAGTTACCCAACCTTTTTGCTTTTTTTTGGACATATGTGTGCCTTCTACATTGGTTTACATCGTACTCTGTCTCTTTAGCAGTGTAGTGATCTTATGTATTAGAAAAACATGTTCTCCCTTGTTGTTTCATAACTACTAAATTTCTCATTTATACACTTTCTCAGAGCCAAAGTTCTCAGCATCGATATTATCAACACAAAGGGCTACATAATTAATCAGTGCAGATCGTACATGCTCCAGAACATTCAGCAGTTTCTCTGGCCTCTACTCTATAGATTCTAGAACACATCCTCTCCAATTTTTCCAAAATGCTTCTGTGGAAAATCATTCCAGGATCTTTAAAAATATAGTGCCCTTAGTGGAGGGTCCAGTTTCAAAAACTGTTCAAAGGAACAGTTTGAGAACTTATCAATTCTTTTTTGTCCATGTATTCATTCAGTAATTGCATGGCTGGATAGATAAGATAATGACATGGGTATGGACGACATAGGTCATATAGATGTGAAGAAACTAGGCATGGTAGGATGAAGTGACAGGTTCAAGGGCAAATGCTCCAGGTAAATTCTGCTGACTGTCACTCCTATCATTCTTTGAGGAAGAGGACATAAGCCATTCCACATCATCCATCAACCTGCATTTCCTAACACATGGTAAAATAAAACTGGAAAAAAAATGAACAATTAAATATTGCTGACTTAGGGTGAATTCTGATTTTCCCCCCAAACCAATGCACAACTGCAGTCAATCTCATTGTACATTCCATTCAAGCACATTTTGGATTGCATCAAAGGAGTATGAAGACTCCCACAATTGTTACACCCCAATTGAAATGTCTGGAGAATGACTAAATTCCATGAAGGAAGACACAAATCCTATATTGTTTGTCATTTGTTGGGAGTTTTTACTCATTGCCTAGATTACTGGAAGCCACCGAGTGAACTTAAATGCTTGTTAAGCAAACAAATGACTGCAACACCGTATCTATGCTAAGGTTCCGTCCCTTTGTTGAGATGGGGTTTTGCTATGTTGCTATGTTGCTCGGGCCTCTTTAATGACACTACTGTCTCAGCCTTATGACAGTTATTCATGTGCAACCCTGCGTGATTGGCTAGAATAATAAACTTCATGGTTATCTGCTATAGAACTGTAGGCAAGTCAACATCCCACCATCAAAAGTAAATAAACCAGAGTAAAGGGAAAAATTCAGCTACTGTGTGCTCAATAACACTGTTAATTATAAATTAATTATTTGTAAATTAATTATTTCATTAAACTGTGGGACAAGCATTTGAACTTGTTTCTCAGGTTGCATAAGCATCATTTGGTGACAACACCCCAACTAGTAATGGCTATCTCGTTAGTTGTCTTGTCTGAGCAAAGGTGATTAAAAAGTAGCCATTGGAAACTTCCATCTCTAGTCCTGTAAAATGAAGCAGAGGACTATGGGGAATAAAATCTGGGTCGTTTGTCTGTATATTCTGACTCCCTTTCTCCAAGATCACCCCTTTATTTCTACCCACAATGTAAAGAATGTTGACTCAATTTAAAATAATTACAAGTCAGGAAAAACATACCTATGTTCTTGGGACTTCAGAGACCTTAATTCAGAACTGGCTTCAACCACTGAGTTTTTTGAAACCTGGAAAAGAAAAAGAACTGTTTGTTGTCTGAGGGCCTTCTATTTCATAGAGTAAGAATTTCTGAAGCTGTGTAATAAAAGTGCAAAGGCAGTTTAGAGGCTGCTACAATTTTAATGAACCCCTGAGAGCCACACCAAACTGAGTGAGAGGCTGAGATCTCCAAGAAAGAGGTTGTTGCCTATGTAGATCGAGGATCCTCTGAAGGGTACTTCCCCAAGGAATCAAACCAATCCAGAGCTCAGTGACATGGATACATGCAAGAAAAACAACACTTTCCTGAGGGGATTATAGCATTACTGTAGTACGAAAGTTCTTGAAAGACCCCTCAGGGGATACAGGAAAATCAATTCCTTCTGGCTGTAGGCTAAGATCATTAATAGGAACATCAAAATGTCTTGAAAGAAATGATGCTTTTCCTTCACCTCATAGATTTCCTATGTTGGGAGCTGACTCTTTGTCTAACTCTCAATGAGGAGGAATTTTTAAATAATCAAAACAGACTATGAAAAATCCTATTTTAACTGAGTGGTAGTGGTACACACCTTTAATTCCAGCACTTGGGAGGCAGAGGCATGCAGATCTCTGTGAGTTTGAGGCCATCCTGGTCTACAGAGTAAATTCTAGGACAGCCAGAGTTACAACAGAGAAACTCTGTCTCAAAAAAAATTATTTTTTTGTAAACCCAGCTAAGATTGCAGGAGTCCAAGTACAAAGAAGCCTGTGAACAAATATATTTTCAGAAAACTGTTTTCTAATAAACTTAATTATAACTAAGCCCAGGCATACAGCTAACAAGAAGCATAGACTGCTTCTTTCATTAATATTAATTTACTAAATTAATACATATAGGGTATCTTCTACATTCTAGTCCTTATCTGTGTGTATGATTTCATTTCACATTCACACAACTCTTTGAGAGTAATTATTTTACTAATCCCACAGATTTTTTAAAATCCATATAGTCCTAACCTTGTTGTCTTTTTCTAATATTTTTCATTACTAAAAGAAGAGTTTCCTCAGAGATGTGGTTAATATACAGGGAATATAACAAACACGTCAGAAATATATCATAGTTCTAGCAAGTAAAGAAGTAAGCTGTCTCTCCAACACAAAATATTTTTTTTGACATGTGGTATACATTTTCTTTTAGAAATTAACATGGAAGATTAGGAATGATCTCAGAACCTACAAGAACATCTTGTTTCTCTAGGTTCTTACAAGTATTACAATGTCTTACAATGAATTATAAAAGTGATTTGCTAACTCTTTTCTTCCTCTCATGAAAATATCTTCATGCAAAATTCTGGTGTAATGACTTAAAATATTTTATAAAAGAAGAAATTTCATTATGCTCGAGTAGGTGGCAAACTACTTGATAAAACGCAGACAGTTCTGTAACACTCTTACAACTGTGTAGCCTTGTGTCTCCTCAACCTCATGTCTCACTCCAAATATTCAAAATTCTTCCCTCTTTTTTTGAAACAAAGAAATTTTGAGAAAATGATGAGACAGAGGAAGAGAGATGCAAAGAATAAAAGCAGAGAGTGGGAGCAGATGTTAAAAAAGTCTCATCCATGGGCACACAGCTTTGATAGGTGAGAACCTGACTATCTAGAACTATAAGATAATTTAATCTTTTCCCATATCAGTGCTCAGGGTTCTCTAAAATTAATCATCTTACACTAAAGGCTGATTACAATGTAAAATAAAACAGTCCTGGATTCTAGCTGGTGAGAGTCTAGAGTCTCCCAATAACTATGGCATAGCTTAAATTATTATTCCATTTGGATGTTATCTGTTTCTTATGCAATGACTATATTTTTCATTTCCCTCCCAAAAGCTCCTAACTCCTGAGAATACTTCTGGTCTGACTCTTGGGAAGCCTTCAGAGTTTAGCCTTTCATAAGGTCAGTTCAGTTCTTCACCTCCAGATAGATATTCCTTGTGATTTTTAGGGGGTAAATATGAGAAAGAGAATTCAGACTTTCAGGTTTGTTCAAGACGAGATATAAGTGCTCTCCATCCATCTTTGACCTAATGCAGCAACTATGAGGTTGTTTTAAGCTTTTGTGTGGCGAGTCATTCCCAGGGGTGGAAATGCAAAAACGTGATATCTCATCTTCATCCTTTTAGCATTGGCCAGTAATTTCAAAGAGGAATAGAACTTTGGTACTAGCTACAAGAAGGAGCAAGAGCTAAAGCCTACCCACAGAGTTAATTTCTCATGTCCACATCATATAGACTTAGCTCTTTGCCTAGATCATACAAGGCACTTCTTAAATCACACAAGTCAGTTCTTAGTCCCATTGATCACCAGGACCTAGAGATGATAGTTAGAGTCCTGGTGCCAATAGACTAGTTTAAATCCTACCTTCCTCCTAGTGCTGTGAAGGCTCTTACAAGTCTTTTTTTATTATGGGTTGTTGAAGGGATCATGAAGTTAATAATTATGAGGAACCTAGAATAAAATCTGTTACTCTAAATTATCTAATTTGATCAAGGGCTAATCTGTAAGTATCTGCACAAAATCAAACAGATGTGTGCAACATAAGCAAAACCTGGAGCTCTAAATCATGGTGGATTTGTTTCTGTCCATCAATTTCTCTGGAATTCCTAGAGCGTCTGTTGACTGCAATTTTGGTTGAGTATTCTGCACTCTCTGCAGATACTGTCCTCATCTTTCTACTTCAGTTTCCTACATCCACCCTGTACTCTTCCACTCTCTTCTCTCACGTTCCCTTCCTGCCCATCTCTATCACTAGTTCCCTACTCATTTGTAAGACCCTACTATAAAAACTGCTTCCTGGGCCTTCCATTCTTACTAACTTTATTACATTTGTGTGAAAAGCATGTTTAACTTATCTATTCCTTCCCAATAATTTCTCAAAACCTTTCCCATCCTAATGAAACCTGTGCCAATCCATGACACATCCTTCTACAATCCGTAATTTCATGTGGAAGTTTACTTTTAGTGATTTATAAAATAATTGTTTTGTGCAATGAGTTGTTCCTATCATGTATCATAATTACACTGACATGAGAGTAACAAATGTAGTTGGCATTGTCAAGTTTTAAAAATTCACATTTGAATTTCTACATTTTAAGATCTGATTTGTATTTTATGCATAAGAGTGTTTTGCCTGAATGTAGGTATGTGCATTGTGTGTGCGAGATGTCCACAGAGATCATAAGTACTGTATCTGTGGGAACTGGGTTGCAGTTCTACACGGCCATAAAAATGCTGGTCCTCCTAACCACTGAACCAACCAGCTTTCCAGCCCCTTGAATTTGCATTTGGTAAATAAAGTGAAATAAGAAATGGAACATGCACAGGAAGCTTGAAACCTCAGCCCACACTGTTGCAACCCTTGCCTCTTTCCATTCTTTCCTCAACGCTCTGTTCCAAAATCATTAATGACCATTTGTTTCTTACAATATAAATATATATTTTCTCCAGCCTGTGCATCAAAGAAATATAGACTCCAAACAACTTTTTCTGTTTTTTTTTTCTTTACCTCTGCTTCTAAGGATGAAAGCATCTTCCAGATATAAGCTAATATCAGGTACTGATTGTGCCTCCCTTCCTAGAAATAAATTCATTGAAGGCAGAGACTGTCCTTCTCATTGAGGCTTCTCCTGAAAAAAAAAATATATATATATGTATATTCAATGATCCTGTAGTTTCCAAATCTCATCTGAAGCTCTATTTAATATACTAGAAACAGAGATAGCACATGAGGAGCCCACTTCAGGAAAACTTACATATTCTTAACCATAAAACTTTCAAATCATCAGACATATGAGTACTGTATGTTTCTTACTAGGTAAAATTGGAATATTATTGATCTTTATATTGATAAACTCAGAAGGTTGTTAGTTAAAAAGTAATAATAAAAAGAAAGTTTAGTGTGATATCTTGTAACATAAATCTCTCCAATTTGAATAAGCATTATCTGTGTGGTATATCACCTCAAATTTGCCCATTTAAGCACAGAGAAGATGGATCATTCCGTATCCAAAGGATAACATTATCATCTGAGCCCTTTAGTCCCAATTTAGAATCTGGTTTAGTTACTGTGGTGGTTTGATGGAGATACCACCCACAGTCTCAGGGACTAAAAACTTATTCCCCGGTTCGTAGTGCTATTTGGGAAACAATTAGGAATTGTGGCCTTGTTACAAGTAGTACTGCACTGGTGGTAGATTTGATGTTTTAAAGACCTGTGCACTTCTCTGCACCCTGCTTTTGGTTCAAGATTTGAGCTCTGAGTTACTGTACCAGACATCTTATGTTGTCATGATGGGCCCTTAATTCCTCTGGAATACATAAACTCTTCCTTCTGTGTGTTGCCTTGGTTGTGTTTTGTCAAATCAACAGAAAATTAACTAATGCATGTTACTTTACCTAAGTCTCTAATACTTTCATCTCCACAAATGCTTTTCTCTATTGTGGTTGATACCTCCTACCCTTCTACCCAACCCCCACCCCACCAATGAAAAAAATACTTCTCAACTCTGATCATCCCATGGCATGTGTTCTTGACCTAAATTGGTTGTGTACAAGCTACGGAAAGCTTCAAACAGGATGGATTTCTTGTGATGCGAAATCATTCACATTTGGCATGTCTTTCTCAATAAAGTACTGCAAAGTAAGATTATGAGCTAGATTCCAACATTTCTTTTAGTCTCCTAGCATTTTTAATTCTGGCAGCTTTTATCCCAAGCCTTAAAAACAGATTTCTGAAATCACACAAAGACAACTAAAAGCCTGCTAGGATTTCCCAGTCTCCGTGGAAATGCTAATGGTGGACTCTGTGTTGACGTATTCCCTTATCTTTTTGACTGTTTTCTTAATGTGTTTGACATACGGTGTTCGGCAACTTGCAAAGCCCCTTTTCACTCATTATCTCCGTTAATTTTCACAGCAAGCCCACGCAGGGAGCATTATTACTTTCATTTAGCCCATTAGGAGACCAATGTTTGGAGAAGGTAGGCAGTAAGGGACTTAACCAAGATTCAAACTATTTGCAAACTGAAGAATCGATGTTGGAACTCACCTTGCTCCAATTCCAGAGCTCCTGTTCTTGTCACAAACAACACAGACTTGAGAAGAAGATCACCCACATGCTTCGGTGCACCTGCTTTTCCCTTGAATGTTCACTTCATGGCACACATCTCTTAGAGCCATTTAACATTATAGATTCAGAGCCTAGGACGAGGCATCTAAAGCAAATGAACAGGGTTTAGGGGAGTTTCAGTTGGTAAAGTGCCTGCCATGTAGTCATGAGGACCTGAGTTCAGAGCCTCAGCACCTATGTGAAAAGCTAAGCACAATGTTGTGCACCTGTAATCCCAGTGCTGAGGAGACAGAGACAAGCAGATCCCTAGATCTCACTGGATAGCCAGCCTAGCTTAGCTGGTGAGCTTCAGGTTCAGTGAGAGAACCTGACTCAGAAAAAAAGTGTAAAGCGATTGAAAAAGATACCCCAAGTCAACCTCTGGTCTCTGAATGCACACATGAGCATACACGAACACATGCGTACATACACACACACTCACCATGCACAGATGTTAATACAATAAACAAAGGCACACAGAATAATGATTCTACTTCTATATCAGTAAATTGAATGACTAGATCTATGCATCTAGCAAATCATGTTTCCATAGTAAATGGAAATAATGGTCCTTGGTCATCCTTTCACTCTCACATCCGTCTACCACCACTACCTTAGGTGAAATGTGTTAAGCTACCTTGCTACTCAGAAGTGGGGATATTGTATAGTTTTGTGAATAAATGGGTTACCACACACTCAAAGAGCTTTGTGATTACCGGTGCTTTGAAAATTTTTTAGATGAATTTTTTTTTATTTTGTCTCTGTATTTATTTATTTTATGAGTATGAATGTTTTGTCTGTGTGTATGTCTACATACCACATGCATACCTGATGTCCACAGAGATCACATGGCACTAGAACCCTTGGCACAGGAGTTACTGGTGGTTCTCAGAGGCAATGTAGATGCTGGGACGAAACCCAGGTCCTCTGCAAGAGCAATGAGTGTTCTTAACTGCTGAGAAAATCCTCTACCTCCAAAGCTTTCCTTGTAAGTTTGCCCCTACATAACTTTCCCAATGGTTATTATCAGCTCTTCATTCATGTTGACTGGCAACCAATTCTGGGTGCAGCCTTGTTCTTCCTATTGAAAGTGTCTCTGGCTGAGGACTTTTCTATGGCCACAGAGCCAGATCCAGCAGGAATTCATGGGCTAGAGAATGAAGAGGGTCGGAGGGCTGATTGATAAATCCCAGAAGTATTCACAAGTTTTCAGTTGTGATGGCCCATGGCAGGAATCTGGCCCTTGACACTTACCCCTGTCTTCTCAGTTTCTCACTCTTCTATCTGTAATTACTTAAACTAGTATATCTAAGTCTTAGCCTTCGGTTCCCCTCCTAGGAAAATCCAAACTAGAAACACTCCAAGAGATAGCTTCAGCAGGTACTTTGTATATGGAAACTGAGTGACAGACCTACTTCTCCATCTTGCTTTTCCTCTCTAAGGATGAGTTATTTGTTGCCCTTCTTATTTCCTGTGATGCATCCTTCATTGGAATATCAGAGAGTTTCACCTTTCCTGGGTCACAAGTATTCTTACAAATCCTATGACAACCTGCCACTACCACTACTACAACCACCAAAACCACTTCCTGATTTTCACCACCTTCAAACCTTCTGGATTATCTTAGGAAAACCTCCCTCTATCTTCTACAGTTTGTTTTTTGAATGGTAATATATCTTTTTCTTATTTTTGAGATTGTAATATATTTGCGTTTCTCTCTTCCCTTTCCTCCCTCCAAATATCCACATATACTCTTGTTTCCCTGCTCTCAACGTTCATGGCCTCTTTCTTCCTTAATTAATTCTTCATAAATTTTGTATGTACATATATATAAAACCAAATATAACCTGTTCAGTATGGATGTCATTCTATGTAGGTTTTCAGGGCTGACCATTTGGTATTGGATGACCAATTTGTGTGCTTTTCCCTGGGGAAGACAATTTCTCCAGCTCTCATTTCAATTGCCTGTAGTTCTTTGTGTAGGGTTGAGGCCTTGTGGGCTATTTCCTATCCACTTTGCATGTTGTTTGCTATTGTCCTTATTCAGCCTATGTTTTGGCAGCCATCATGGTGAAACATTATGGGTGTAAGCTTCTAACACTCCTAGGAGACACGGTCTCACAGAAAACTCCATGGTTTTCTCGCCCTTACAACCTTTCTCTACTTCTTCTGCAGTGTTCCCTGAGCCTTAGGTGGAGGGATGTTTTAGAAATGTATCTGGGAACTGGGCTCCAGATTTCTACATTTTGATTAGATGTGATTTTCTTTAATGGTCTCTGTTGCAAAGAGAAGTTTCTTGAAGAGGAGCAAGAACATGTGTGTGTATGCATATATACATACACATAATATATAAAACATACATATAATCTGTTGACATAGGATGAAAGTTTAGATTGTTAAGGATTATGCTGGTTTAGTAAAGTAGTGATGTGTTGATAAGTTTCACTGAGGAGGAGTAAAGACTACACATATCTGTCATCATAAGGACAAATCTTTAAATTGTTTTGTTACAAATAGTGTTTGTTTAGTAAAGTAGTAGCTGTATATTCTCTGCCAATATCCAGGATTCGCTAGCACTGAGTAGTTAGCTAGGTTTTAGTATCAGGCCTCGTTTCCCTCTTGTTAAATGAGTCATGAGTCCAGTTAGACAACTACTGGTTACCACCAAGGTATATTATTATCCCATGCTGGTCCATAGACATAGCTGGGTAAGACTGTTGGTTGCCTCTCTCCTTGGAAAATTTGAATAGTGCCTTCTGGTATCATGAAACCTAGTCTTCGGGGAGGAGGCACTCAGCTCAGTTCCAGCATAGAGAGGGGCATATAGGCCCTGATTCTGAAGTGTGTGGTATCTTCATCTTTATGAACTTCCTTTCACCTCAGAGGGATAACCCAACAAAGGGCAGTAAAAATAAGTTGTATGTTTGGGGAGTCTCTCAGACAGACCAACAATTCAAAAGAGAGCATCTTGTGTCATATATTGAGGATTTTTTAGGTTGTCTTTGGCTTAGAGAAAGCAATGTCAGCCCAGAGGAAAAAATTTCATTAAAATTGTATGTGTATGACCTCCACTCCCAAGGTACTCTGACTCTTGGTATAGACCCAGCATAGCTCTTTTCAGCTGACCCTCTCAACCTTCCTTTCTTTCTCCATTCTTTTCTATAAGCAGATAATACCTGGAAAAACTTTCTACCAGAAAATGTCCAAGCTAGGAGTCAGATTAACTATTTTCACTGTCCTTCCTATCCTCCATCACACTATCCAGACTTACTCTTAGTCCTATAGCAGCCTGCTTGAAGAAGCCTTGCCTCTCACCCCAACTCAGTTTACTGGAGACTCTGCTTCTTGCTGTGGTTTCAGAATCCACTAGCCCATTTATCCCCATCTCTCCAGACTTATTCTTTGTCCTATGCAGCCTACTTGAAGGAGCCCTCCTCCCACCATGTGTACATTCTTCAAGGTCTCCACCTCTTAGTGTTGACTGGATACACTTAACTCCCACAGCCCCTCTCAGACTTTCCCCTTGGCACTTCTTCATTACTTTCTGTCCCACACTAATCTGCAAAAGCACTCTCTACCAGGGACCTATGGCCAGCACACTTACCTGGGATCCAGAGAGAGTAACAGAGTCCAATAATGGAACACCCATCCTACAAATGGAAGACCAAGTATCAATATTTAAAAAAAATCTCAGTCATCAAAACTACAGATTCCTATACCCAATGAAGAAAACAAATGTGAAGAGCCAAGACAATATACTTCCACCAGAACCTAGTAACACTATGACAGTAAGCCCTGAGAAATAGAATATAATTGAAGAATAAGACAAGACCTTCAAAATAGCAATTATGAATATATTCAAGGACCTTAAAAGAATATGAATCAATCCCTTCAAGAAATCTGTTGAATTGAATTAAATAATGAAAGAGCTAAAAACATGAAAGTAAAAACATAACCTATACAGAAAACTCAAAATGAAATACAACTGGAAAAGAAATATTTAGGAATTCAAACAATACTTGAAGTTAGTCTCACCAACAGATTACAAGACATAGAAGAAGAACCTCAGGTCTTGAAGACAGGTAAAGGAAATGGATACCTCAGTCAAAAAGCAATGTCAAATCTAAAAACATCCAGGCTCAAAACAACAGGAAATCTGAGAAACTAAGAAAAGACCAAAGGTACAACTTAATAGGAATTGAGAAGGAAATGAGTCTTGGGTCAAAGGCACAGAAAATATTTTCAACAAAACCACAGAAGAAAATTTCCCTAGCCTAAAAAGAAGGTGACTATCAAGGTATAAGATGTGTACAGATCAGGTTCAAAGACCCATGGGCAGACATTAGGCAGAACAAGAGTTTAAATTAGAGATCTCCATCAGGTACTTCCCCTCAGAGCTCCGGGAACCACAGAGAAGAGGGGGAGGAAAACTTGTAGGAATCAGAAAGATGGAGGACATCAGGAGAACACAGCCCACTGAATCAACCAAGCAGAGCTCATATAGAGGTCGCAAAGACTGAAGCAGTAAGCAAGGGCCTGCAGGGATCTGCACTAGATCCTGTGCAGATATGTTTCGCTGTTAGCTTGGTGTTCTTCTGCTTGCTGCTTTGGACCCTTTCCTACCAGTTTCCTGTGTCCAGCCTTGATATGATGAACTTTACCTTATCTTATTGTGTATCTTGTTTTATCATGTTTGGTTTTTGCATCTTGGAAGCATGCTCTTTTCTGAATGGAAAAGGAAAGGGGGAGTGGGTCTGAGAAGAAGGGATGGTGGGGGAAGCTAAAAGGTGGAGGGAGGGAAAACTGTGGTTGGGATATATTTTATGAGAAAAATATCTATTTTCTCTAAAATAAGTGAAACGTGAAATTTTAAAGAATAAATAACTTGATTTCTTGATATATAGACCCTACCAAGGCTAAATCAAGATCAAATAAGCATTTTTAACAGACTTATACTCCCAAGTGAAAGAGAAACAGTAATTAAAATCTCCCAACCAAAAATATCCCAGAGCCAGTTAGATTCAACAGGATTTATACTAGCCTTTAAAGAGGAATTAATGGCAACACTCCTCAAATTATTCTCCAAAACAGAAACTGAGGGAACATTTCCTATCACCCTGACACTTAAACCTCACAAAGACTTAACAAAAATGAAAATTATAGGCTAATATTCCTATGAATATATATGCAAAACTTCTCAATAAAATATTTGCAAACCAATTCAAAACACATAAAAAAAGATTACTCACCTTACTCAACTTGACTTCATCCCAGAAAATGTGGGGATGGTTCAACATACATGTATCAATAAATGTAATACACCACATGAACAGACTGAAAGATAAAAAGCCACATGATCATCTCACTATATGCATAATAGGCCTTTGACAAAATACAGCATTCCTTCATAATAATAGTAGTCCAAGGGATACAAGGAACATACCTCAATATAATGAAGGTAGTTTATAGCAAGCGTATAGCCAACATCAAGTTAAATGGAGAGACATTCAAAGCAATTGCACTAAAATCAGGAACAAGACAAAGCTGTCCACTCTTTTCATGCCTATTCAATATAGTATTTGAAATCTTACCTAGAGCAAAAAGACAAGTGAAAGAAATCAGGGGTGGGTGCAAATGGGAAAGAAGAAATCAAAGTAACTTTGTTTGCAGGTGACATGATTTTATACAGAAAAGGACCCTAAAAACTCAAACAAGAAACTTTTACAGCTGAAGAACACTGTTAGCAATGTATCAAGATACAAAATTAACACACATAAACCAGTAGGCTTTCTGTATACAAATGACAGACTGAGAAAGAAATCAGGAAAACAATACTTTTCACAATACCCTCAAAAAAAAAGGATATATTGGGATAACTCTAACCATGAAAGTGAAAGACTTGTATAGGAAAACTTTTAGGCATTGAAGAAAGAAATTGGAAAACACATCAGAAGATAGAAAGTTCTTTGTAAAAAATGCTCATCCAACCAAAAGCAATCTACAGATTCAACAATAATTCTAACACAACTCCTCAAAGAACCTGAAAAAAAAATCCTAAGGAAATATACACACACATTCACACAAGAAAAACAAAAACAAAAACAGAAATGGGTAACTAAAAACAATCCTGAATGATAAAAGAATTGCTGGAAGCATCATCACTCCTGATTTCAAGTTCAAGGAAAGGGAAACAGTTACTCATTGATGGTGAGAGTGGAAACCGGTACAACTATGGAACTCCACCAGTGTGGTGGTTTCTCAGGGAGCTGAGAATAGAACTCCCTCAAGAACCAGTGTGGTTAGAATATATTATATGAAAATTTTTCAACAAATGAACTATGTATGAATACTTTTACATAGAATTGTGTATATTATAGGTTGCTTTTTGTTTATTTATTTGGTTTCTTTTTAGATAAAGAGTGGTGTGGTTCTTTGTGGCTTTTCCAGACATCCTCGTTGTTATTTTATCCTCCTATTCCTTCTTTATTTGCCCTCCTCCCCTTAAAGAGCCCTTGATTAGATGACTTGTTCCCTGATACCAATTGCACTCCATGTTCCCTATCCTGGCAATGGTTCCTTACTTCCCAAGTTTCTGTAGTTATTCCAGAATATGCACTCACATGTGAAGGTTTAGAGTTATATTATTCCTTCCCAATCTGGGTTACGTGATTGAATATGATCATTTCTAGTTCCCTCCATTTATTAATAAAGTTCATGATCTCATTTTTCTTTACAGCTAAATAGTATTCCATACTGTGTGTTTACCACATATTTGATTTTTATTCTTCAGTTGTAGGGCATTTCAGTTGTTTCCATCTCCTTTCTATCATGAATAGAGCTGCAATGAACATTGCTGAGCAAGTATATGTGGAAGAGGATGTCCAGTCCTTTGGGCTTATGTCAAGGAGTGGTATTGTTGGGGCGTGTGGTAGAGTTACAGGTTGAGCTTTTTGAATATTCTCCACCCAGTTTTACAGAATGGCTCCACCAGTTTACAATCCCATCCACAGTGAATGAGGATTTTCTTTTACCCTGCACCCCCTGCAGCATTTGTTGTTTGTTCTTTTGTTGATCTTTGCCATTCTGATGAGGGTAAAGTGAAATCTCAAAGTTGTTTTGATTTGCATTTCTATGATTGCTAGAAATTATAAACATTTTTGAGATGTGTCTTAGCCATCTTTTCTTCTTTTGAGACCTTTCTATTCAGGTCTATCTCCACTTTTAAATGAGTCCATTGTATTTTACTTGACTCTTTTAGTTATTTGTACATTCTGGATATTAATGCTATGTCAGATGTATATTGGCAAAGATTCTCTCCCATTCTGTGCATGTCCTCTTTACCCAGTTGATTGTTTCTTTAGCTGTGCAGAAGCATTTTAGGTTTATGAAGTCCTACTTGGCTATGGCTGGCTTTAATTCTTGGACAAGTAGAGTCCTATTCAGGAAGTTCTTTCTACATCCATAACATATAGGGTACTTCCTGTGTTTTCTTCTATCAGTTTCAGTGTTTTAGGTTTCATATTCAGGTCTTTGACGCACTGAGAGTCAGTTTTGTGCAAAATGACACATGTAGATCTAATTTCATTATGCTACATGTGGACATCTAGTTGACAGTTGAAGATGATTTCTTTTCTCCAGTTTATGCTTTTGGTAATATTTGTCAAATAGTAAGTGGCTGAAGCTACATGCACTCATGGTTGGCTCTTCACTTTTGTTCCCTTGGTCTATGTGTCTGTTATCATGGCAATATAATATTGTTTTTAGTACTATGACTCTGTAAGATATCTTAAAAGTCTAGAATGGCAACTTATCCATCTTTGTTTTTTTTCTTCAGGATTGTTTAGGCTATAAGGGCTGTCTTGTGGTTTTGTATGAATTTTAGAATAGATTTTTTTCTGTGAAGAATGAGATGGAGAATTTTGATTGGTATTACAATGTAACTGTAAAAGCTTTTTGGTAGAACAGTCATCTTCACAAGTTAATTCTACCAATCTGTAAACACAGGATGCCTTTCCATATTTTACTGTCTTCCTCTGTCTCTTTCCCAAGTGGTTTAGATTTTTCATTGTAGATGTCTTTCCATTCCTTGGTTAGGTTTATTCCTAGGTATTTTAATTTTTTGAAGCTACTGTGAATGAAAGTGTTCATGTTCTCCTTCTATGCACGTTAAATGTTGATGTGTAGAAAGCTACTACATTGTGCAATTTGATTCTGCATTATGCCACATTTCTGAATTTGTGTATCATTTCTTGAAGTTTTCTGGTAGAAATTGGGATAATTCAAATGTATAGTATCATATTATCTGTAAGAGGTATAATTTGACTTCTTTCCCTATTAGTATTTCTTCAGTTTCCTTCTTTTGCCTTATTGATTCAGCTAGTGTTTAAAGCATAATATTGAAAAAAATGTAATGTTTAATGCATAATATTGAGAAAATGTGGGGATAGTGAACATCATTGTCTCAATCCTGATTTCACTGGCGTTGCTTCAAGATGTTTCCTACTTACAAGGATGTTGGCTCTAGATTTCTCATGTATAGCTTTTATTTTGTTGAAACATGTTCTCTCTACGCTTACATTCTCTAGATCTTTTATCATGAAGCCATGCTGAATTTTTTTCAAAGGATTTTTCTGCATCTATTGAGAAGATTGTGTGATTTTTCTCTCTAAGTCCATTGTGTGGATTTTTACATTTATTGACTTTCATATTTTGAACTATCCCTGTATTTCAGGGATGATGCCAACTTGAAAAAAATGTATAATCTTTTTGATGTATGTCTGTTGTGGGAGGTTTTAGTTATGGATAATGCTCCAGTAAGCTGTCCTTGAAGCAAGTAAAGGATACACTGCCTACCAGTAAACAAAGGCGTGGCTATCCGGCTCTCCACAAGAATAGGACATTCCTTAGCCTTATGGCAGATGAAGGTTAGGCTCCATTGATTTGTATATTGGAAGGCTGGGTGGAGACAGAGAGGATTTGGAATAAAAAAGAACTAGGGCAAGAGAGGGCAAGAGGAGACAGACAGACAGCAGAGAACAAGGAAGAAGTAGCTAGGAGCAGGAAGAGAATGAGGAGGAAAACATGGGGTGAGGAAGCCTTGGAGTGAGCCCTCTGCCTAGCTGCCCGGGTATAGAATTCCCTGAGATTTGACATGATTTCTGATTAATAAAATCTCTATTAAGCACCCGAACTTTATTTTAACATATGTCTGTATTCTGTTTGCAAGTAATTTATTGAGTGTTTTTGAGGCTAGGTTAGCAGGAATAATCACCTGTCTTTCTGTCTCAAAGGTCTATCTGTCCCATATATCTTCTCAAAGAACCAGTGCTTAGATTTCTTCTTTGTTTTGTTTAGTTTGTTTCAAGTCTATTAATCTCTGCTTTGGTTTTTATTCTTTTTTGCCATAGACTAGGCATAGATTTGGTTTGTTCTCATTTTTGCAACTTAAAAAATTGCATCATTAAGCCATTTACTTGTGCTGCTTCTGATTTTTTAAGTAAGCACTGAGAATTAAAAATCTCCCTTTTAGTACTGCTTCCAATGTGTCCCAAAGGTTTGGTTGTACTGTGTTTTTATTTTTATGTGGTTCCAGGAAATTTTTTGTTTGTATTCATCTCTTCTTTGATCCATTTATCAAAAAAGAATGAGTTGTTTAACCTCCATGAGTTTGTGTATTTACTAAAGATTTTTTTGGTTGTCAATTTTAAGCTTTGTTGCATTATTTTCATATAGGCTATAAAGAGTGATTTCAAACTTTTTGAATTTGTAGATATGTGCTGTGCCCTAGTAATGTATGCTGCTGTGTAGAATGTGTATGAACCGGTGTCTGGGTGGAATATTATGTAGATATATTTTATTTCCAGTTGATGTATGATGTCAAAAACTTCTTGTGTTTCTCTGTATAGTTTTTGTTCAGATGACATGTCTATTGAAGAAAGTGGAGTACTGAAATTACCTAGAATTAATGGATTGATGCTATCTGTGTCTTTAAATCCAGTAGTAGATTATTTACGAAATTGAGTACCCAGAGTTTTGTGTGTATATGTTTAAGGTAGCAACGGCATTTTTATTAACTGCTCCCTTGAGTAGAACAAATTCTCCCTCTTTATCTCTTCCATGCAGTTTTATTTTGAAGTTTATATTGTCGGATATTATGATAACAAGGCTTGCCTGATTCCTTTTCCCATTTGGAGTAGTTTTGTTCATCCCTTTCAAGGCAATGCCTATCATTACAACTAAAATATGTTCTTTTAGGTAAAAGCTAAGTGAGCTTTGTTTTTTTATCCAGTCACCCTGTGTCTTTTAATTAGAGAATTGAGGCAATTGATATTTGCACTTAAGATTGAAATGTATGTGTTAATTGTGGTCACTGTATTGTTGATTTTTGGTCTTAGTGTTTGTGTTCCCAGTGGTTTTCTGTGTTTTATTATAGCTTCGTATTTCTGTCCACAGTCTCTGTGCTATGCTTCTTCCTCTTTTCAGCTTGAAAAGTGCTTCCTGAATTATCTTTAGGTTTGGATTTTGGGGTATAATATTTTTAGGCTGTGTAATTTGTGCAAAATTGTTCTTTCTCCTTCAATCATGGCAGAAAGATTTACTGCGTATATTAATCAAGGTTGGCCATCATAGTCTTTTAAGAATCAGAATGCATTGCTCCAGGCTTTTCTAGCATTCAAAGGTTCTAGTGACTTGAATTCTCCCTCATCATGTATGCCTGTAATTGAAATGTTTAATTTTTACATGATGTCCCACATTCTTTATGTGCTTCTTTCCTGAGTATGTTGTCTTTTATTGAAAATAGATTATTTTTCTCACATAGTACATCCTGATTATGGTTTCATTCATTCATGTGATTCCCAGTCTAGGATTAAAGTGCTAATATAGTAGAACTGGGGAGCTTTTAAAAATGAATAGAGTCTCCCCATTAGTTGTACCTTCCTCTTTGTTGGCTTCTTTCTCAAGCAAGCTCCTCTTAAATGATGTTTCCCAGCAGCTATGAGGTTCTATTATCCTCAAAGCTGGCATTTAAACAAATAGGAACTCCTCTGAACCATTCAAAAGAAATATCAGTTTATTCCAATGGACTACAGTCATAATTGCTAAACAAACCAACCCAGACACATAAAGCAAATAACAGATTCATTCATACTCTTTAAATATGATACAAGAAACTAAAAGAGTAAACACATAATCAGGCAAGGGTGGCAAATGGCTTTAATCCCAGCACTTGGGAAGTGAGGCAAGAGGATCTATGTGAGTTGGGAGCCAGCATGGTCTACAGAGTGATTTCAGGACAGCCAGAGTTACAACAGAGAAACCCTGTCTTGAAAAACAAACAAACAAAAAAAGAATAGACACATTAAGAAACATACAAATGCAACTGGTTTAGAGTAAGTGCATACATAGGAAAATGATGGAGAAGAAATCAATCTAGCTCAAATTAATCCATCTGAAATTTCCTTAAGAAAAGATATTCCAGCAAAACCTAAACATGGTCCCCCCAAAGCATATGAAAGATCCATACCAAACAAAATGAAAAACAAAGGACATGTGCTAAAGGATCTAAATTTCAAAGAGGTCAGCCTGCTCTGGTTTGAATGGCTTTTACAAAAACCCATGCTAAAATATAAATGATATTGAAACATTATTGAGATACTAGACCTCTAATGCTATTAATATCCTGAAACAATGATATAAAGGTAGCCTAATCTCATTCTTTGGGTTTGTATGCAGGCTTTTTCTTTGGGAGACGCCTTCCATTATTTGGTGACACAGCAAGAAGGTATGGTCTTTCAGTCTTAGACTCTCAGGCCTACAGAACTATAAAAAAGTAAATGTTCATGGAGAGAATAGTATACATGTCTCCTTTAGAACTACGTCATCACTCATCACTTACGCTCAGCATCTTGGGCAACCATGAATCTCTGCCTTCACCACCATTCACTGCAGAAGGTTCCCGTACTAAAGCTCAGGTAATATCATGGTAGAGGGGGAGCCTTGACCTAACTGCACTTGTCTTTCTGTTACAGGCCATAGCCCAAGGAATAGAGTCATTTTTTTCAGATTTAGTCATTTTAATCCTTTCAAAGGATGAAACAAAGACTTTTAATAAGTAAAAGGGAAAAAGGTTAAGATAATAAAATACATTTAAGAAATACAACTTTTTCCTGAAAGGCTCAAGAGCAACACTTAGCACAAACCATTACTGTGTTAAATTACACAATCTGCCATGATGTTAAATGTAAGTAACTTTATTACATTTTATTATGTTACATTACCAAATCTAACTAAGCATCTTATTGATTGATATTAAATGATATTTTATCATACGTTTTATCATTCTAATATTCCTGTTTTTGCTAACATTATATTAATATGGAGAATCACAATTCCTAAAAATAAACCATTAAGCAACAGTGCATTATGTTCAAATATAATACTATATTCCACTTAATTTCGTTACAAGACATAACTTAATTGATAAGCAATCACTATCAATTTACACATAAATATGTGATGTAAGAATAATTTTTTAATTAATTTTGCAGAATATATTATACTTACCTATACTTCCATGAAATCATCAGATTAATGCAGGAAACATTTTGCATCTTTTGTCTTGATTCATTTTCTAATAAATGAATTCATCCCTTAAAATAATTTGTGACCAGGCGGTGGTGGTACACCCCTTTAATTCCAGCACTCAGGAAAAAGAGACAGGCATATCTATGTTTGAGGCCAGCCTGGTCTACAGCATGAGTAACAGGTCAGCCAAAGTTACAACAGAGAAACCCTGTCTCCAAAAAATGAAAAAAAATATGTGTACTGGAATGCTTTGCCAAGAAATGTTTTGTACTGTGCAACATTCCTTACAGTTACACTCCACTTGAACTTCTGGGAACAACTTGGAGGGCTTTCTAAAAGAGTTTGTCAGTTGGAAAAGTCAGTTCAAGCTTGCTAGGCAAGGACAGAGGAGTTAGTTCCAGAGGCTGAAGATGGAAAGCAGGCAAGCAGGAACTAGGCTCAGATAAAGATAGTTAATGCAATAGAAGATTTTAGGGGCAAGAGACAGAACAGATAGAGTTAGAGTTAGAATTAGAGCTAGAGCTAGAGCTGGAGCTAGAGCAAGAGCTAGAGCTAGAGCAAGAGCTAGAGCTGGAGTTAGAGTTGGCTAGTTTACAAATTTGGTGAACATATGAGAATTGTGTGAAATAAATGTTAGAATATTAGAATGTTTGAATATCAGTTAGATGAGTACATGATTACATTATCAGTGGTTGACTTTTTATTTGTAGAGTTTTTAGGTGATTGTGAAGTTAGATTGCATGATTACATTATGCTCTGTCACTGTCACTTTGACCATTAAGTTTTTCATCTAAATGTTACTACTTGTTAGTGATTTTACCTTGGATGGAGATGGAAAGATACCCTGGCAGTCGGGAACCAAGAAATTATACAGCTCTGAGATAGGGAAGGTAACCCAATAGAGCTCTGGGAGGAAAGCTGTCCTGGGAGCCCAGGGATCACAGAGTCATGAGAGGAAAGTACTCTGGCAGTCATCATTTAATTCAAATGAGAGAGTCCTGCCAAGCAGCAAATCTCACAAAAGAGATTTATTTGGAGGGAAAAATCCAGGAGAGTGACTGTATCTGATCTGAAGAGAAGCAGTGAAGAACTGAGCAGGATGTAGCCCTTTACATAGTTGGGTTTTTTATTTGGGGGAAAGGAGAGAGGATCGGAGCTACCCAAAGTGTCCTGGGATTGGTGAGTTTCAAGCTCAGTGACTGCTCAGCAATTGGTGCGTTTCAGTCCTGACTTTTAGCTCTGAAGTGTTTCTTCTCTGCCTTTAGGGCTGGAAAGGGTTTGAGCTCAAAGATGGTGGGTTTTTCACCTTATTTGAATAATCTGAAGAGAGGGGCCCAGCCACCAGTACCTTGAGGGTTTACAGTGACTTTAGGTTCTACTACATAAATGCCAATTCTGCAATAAAATTAACAACTTTCTTCAAATAACCTTTCAACTTTACTGACATTAGGTTCGGCTAAACTCTAAAACAATCTTTTCTAATAAACTCTGTACTTGCGTGATTGTGTATTGAGAGGCCAGGCACTTGGTTTTTTGTTTGTTTGGTTTGCTTTGTTTTTGCTTTTCTGAGGTAAAAGCACTTGTGTTTTCTAGGAAAAAAGAGCACTGTAAGGTAGGAAGCATGTGTTTTTGCTTTTTCCTATGGGAGGGTGGAGTCCAGAGGTTTCAGAGCCCCAGAGATGGACTGTGCTGCTGCTTGTGCCATTGTCTCAAGCCATTCTACACTGCTGTCCCTGGTTGGTGGCTGGAGCTTCAAGGCAGTGCAAGCACTTGGGGTCCATGCTGAGATGAATGGCTGCCAAGGTGAATGGCAGTGGCCACAATGGCAGCAGCTGTGGTAGCTGTGGTGACAGCAGTGGTCCCCAGTAGGGAATCCTAGTGAGCCAGGTGGCAGCCCCAAGAAGCAGCAAGGAGCAGGAGCACCCAGGCTGCCTGAAATTTCAGGTTTGCTTCATGACAGAAGCACAGATGGCAGCAGTGCTGCACCATTCCAGGCCTGGAGCAGCCAGCCAACAGCATAGTTCACACCACGGTCTGCCACTGCCCTGACTACCTGTTGGATTCACAGTGCACAACCTGCAGGGTGTGCATGGAGGCAACAGCTGTGGCAGCAATGGTGGCCGCCAACGTGGACAACTCTCAGTGCTTTGGAAGGGAGATCAGGTCACTGTTGAGGGGAGGTCCAGGGTGGCAAAGTTACACCATCTGGGGTCTGCCCACTGAGACAGTGGACTTGGCCTGTAGTATGAACTCTCCAAAACCCACCAGTACTAGAAAATACTAGTCAATGAGAATTACATAAATGAACCCCATGATGCTGAATTTAAAAGAACAATCACAGATTTCATCAAATAATACAAAGTGTTTAAAGAGCACACAAAAACACACACACACTCACACACACACACTCACACACACACACACACACACACACACACACACAACTCAAGAAGGAGCTTACAGAGAATAATTGCCTGATTTATGACCAAAACACACAAACATAAGGCTGATGTAAATGATAAAAACAACCTAGGATTTGAAAGTATAATTCAATAAAGAGACAGAAACACTGAAGAGGACTCAAGCTGAAATTAGATGGGTTTGAAATTTTAATAGCAATTTAAAAACTCAAAGGAAAGACTCAGGAGTAGAATGAATCAAGTAGAAGATGGATTACCATGACTTGAATATACAGTAGAGAGAGGTTCTAGACAAAATAAGAAGGATTGCAAAATATTTTTAACACAGGAAAGGAACACACAGAAAATGTGTTATACCCTGAAAAAACAAAGAGTTGTAATTATATATACTGATAAAAGAGAAGAGTCAGTGACATAAATCAAATCTTCAACAAGACTATAAAATAAATTTTCCCCAAATTAAGGAAACACACACTCCTACAGATACAAGAAGCGTACAGAACACCATATAGACAAGGCCAAAAAAGAAAATCTCTATGGCATAGATATGGTTAAAACACTAGGTATACATAACAGAAAAATATATTAAAGAGTGCAGTAAATATTTCTTATATAAAAGAAATCTCATTAAAATGACAATGATTTCTCAATGGAAACTTTGAAAGCCAGAAAAGCCTAGAAAAATGCATTCCAACTTCTAAAATACTACCATGGCCAACCTAGGCTAATATACCCAGCAAATATATCTACTATTATTGAAAGAGAGAGAAAAACATACATGGCATAAACAGCCTAAAATAATTCATAGTCAACAAGCCAAACCGAAGGAAAATATAGGAAGCATTATTTCAAGTTGAAGAGAGAAAAGATCATATGACTGTAGAAACAAATAAGAAGCCATAATCAATAAACCACAAAATACCACTGAAAACACAAGCAGAAATGCCAAAAATCAACAATACAAAGACCACAATTTATGCACACATTTCAATAATAACTTCAAATATCCCTGACCTCAGTTCTCCAATAAAAAGGTAGAGGTTAACTGAATGGATCAAGACACAAAA
The DNA here is from genome assembly GCA_026225945.1 of Cricetomys ansorgei. NCBI lineage: Eukaryota > Metazoa > Chordata > Mammalia > Rodentia > Nesomyidae > Cricetomys > Cricetomys ansorgei. The sequence continues at coordinate 33,790 of JAMJFZ010002118.1, forward strand.
GCCATCTATCTGTTGTCTACCAGAAAGATATCATAATTTTAAAGACAGGTACCATGTTAGAGTAAAAGGATGAACAAAACCACTCCAATCAGATGACACCAGAAACTAAGGAGGCATCATTATCCACATATATTTGAAATAAATAGACAATAGTATACAACTAATCAGAAAAGATAGAGAAAACTTTATTCTAATCAAGGGAACAGTTAATCAAGAAGACATCCTAAGTGCATATGCACCAAATCTGGTGTGCTCTACTTCATAAAATTCTACTATTGAATTTAAAGACACATAGTAATATCAATCCATTAAGAGAAATTTATTTCAATAAACCCAATATTTTTTTATTTCTCCAATAAACAGGTCGTTTGAACAAAAAATAAACAGAAACATCAAAAATAATTGACATCATGAAGCAAATGAACTCAACAGATATCTACAGAATATTTCACTCAAACACCTCCACAATATATATTCTACACAGCAGAACCCGGAAGCGTTTTTTAAAGATTTTATTATTTTATGTGTATTGGTGCCATGTCTACATGAATGTCTATGTGATCTAAAGGATCTATGCCAGATCCCCTAGAACAGTTGTGAGCTACCATGTGGGTGCTGGGAATTGAACTCAGGTCCTCTGGAAGAGCAGGCACTGCATTCTTATCAAATTGCAACAACTCAAAAGTATGGTGAAACAAGTGCTGACAGAATTCTCAAACGCTGCTGGTATGGTATAAATTAGCATAACCACTCTAGAAAATAGAATCACTCTATTTACTAAACTTCCGCTTTCAGATATACTTTACAGAACTACTTCATGCAAGTTAAACTGTGGGGTTTGAGTTTTTCCTTTGTAAAGCAGATGATTGGCTTAGATGATTTGGTAGATTTTTTAAATTTTTTCTTTATAATTATAGTAATTGTGTCAGTAATATTATGTCTAAAGTTCTTATGAGCAGTTGGGTGGGCTAAAGAGTTTATAACTGAATTTTTAGCTGTCCAGAAATTTGTCAAGGAATTCTCATGCTTTAATTTTCCATTTCCTACACATAAAGTTCATACACAAAGAAACTTTTAAGATGAAGTACTCATTTTTGTTTTATGTGTATGTGACTGTATACATGTGCATGTATCATGTGCATGCAAGTCCTCTAAGAGACAAAGAGAATGTAGGATGCTCTGCAACTGGAGTTACAGGTAATTGTGAGCTGTCTGTTATGGGTGCTGGAAACCAAGCTTGATTCTTCTTCAAGGGCCACAAGTGCTCTTAACTGCTAATCCATCTATCCTACCCCTGGAAAACTCATTCCTAAATAATTCAACTATAATTATTTTTATATTTTAAAAACTGTGTCCTAGGAAGATCCACACTTTTCTACCTCGACTGGACTATAAACCCATAAGTAAATTCACTTAGAAACTCAATTTACTATGTACTATAACAGTTTTAGTATTTATATTTTGAACTTTAATTTAATAAATAATAAATATTTCCCTGAAGTATGTATTCTATGTTCTTCTTGAAAGTTTCAAGTGGGAAGTCTCTGTTGTTCTCTTTAGTCAATGCTTTGTATGGCATGACTTCTTCAGAGTGCCTCTTGTTCCTTAGACTCTCCCTGGAAAAAGAGTGTAGGTGTTGTTAATAACCAAATGGGTGTCCAGCCTCTGTTTGACAGATGTTCTACTTGCAAATTCAAAGCTCCCCTACAATAATACAAACTCTGTTCACTGATGTATCACTTGCAACAAGATGCCTTTTTTTGAGTAGCTTCCATAAATGAATACCTGTAGGATGCCATCTTAAAATGTGTCTGACATAGATCTTGGAAATATATGCCAGAAAGTTAAACTAAAGGAGAAATGAAGACCTGGGCTTGGATGGGGTGGAGGGGGTAAGAGAACTGGGAAGACAGAGTTGGATGTACAGTTAACTAAATGGCCAGTGTCAGGATGTCTGAGCTGTACTGAAAACACTGTCAATATGATGGACAGGTACACACTTGATTCCATGTTATTATCTTCACAAATTATCCTGCATGTTTTATGAGATTACATGACTTACATGAGGTCACACAGCTGATGAAAATAAGGATTTCCACCCAGATCCTGACAGTAGAACTAGCATTCTTGTGTTGCACTTGGATTCAAATGCAGTATTTACTTGAGTCACTATAGAGAAAGGCCTTTAGACCTTTAACTCTGGGAAGACACACATGCCTTCCTCTGCTGAGATATAGAGCTTTAAAGAAATACACTTAGAAACCCAATTTGCTATGTACTATAACAGTCTTAAAATTTTAGATTTTGAACTTTAATTTTCACAGAGCACTAAATGTCACAGGAATGAGGAAAGCTCTTGGGGTAAGAATAGAAAGAGATGAAGAAGACAAGGAAAAAGGGGGAGGAGGGAAAAGAAAGCAGCATCAGATGGAGGGCAGAGGAAGGAAGAAAAATCAAGACTGGAATGCATTCAATGCTAGAATAGCTGCTTCCCAGACTCATCTCCAAATCCAACATTCTTCAGCTCCATAGGTCACTGAGAAAGACATCATTGTGCCATGGGTCCTGGGCTTTAAAGGCTGCCCATCCCTGTGAAAGATAGATGTGCCTCCCTGCTGAAAGACATAAAGGCAAAAGAAGAGATAAGGTCTGTGTAGGTTCCCCAGGAGACCAATTCAGAAGCTCCCGATATTTCCATGTGGTAGTAGTCATGTGACAGGGAAACTTGTTTCCCTGTATGTTGGCCTTCTATTCTAAAAGTCCCTCTTTGCTACAAGACCTATGAAGTGTCCTTCTCAGGTAGAGGCTTCCCTATGAACAATTTAAAAACTATATTTTGAGCTCTATATACACAATTAGGATTTTTCAGTTTTGTATTCATAACAAAAGTTAGTGCATTTCATATAAGTGTTTTCCTTTTTGAGATTTTTTTTTATATTTTTCCACTTAATAGCATTGTATTTTAATTAGTCTGTAAATTGTTAATTTTTAGTACACTTTTGATATTATTGTATTAGGATTACTTTCAACTGCTATTATTTTGCTTACATGCTCTGAATTTTTTCCTCTAATATTTCTTTTTTATGTTTTTTTTTATTTCTCTCCTCTCATACAACTTATACAATACATCCCAAGCCTTCTCTACCACCTAGATCCCTCCATCTCCCCTCTCTCCAAATCTATCCACCATCACCACCCACAAACATCCCCTCAACTCCCCAAAAAAGACGAGTCTCCGCACGGTTACTGCAAAATCAGGGCACAGCAGAGCAAGATGGAATAAGGCCAGGCACCAATCTCTACATCAAGGGCAGGCCAGGCAACCCATCAGGAGAAAAAGGGTCGCAAGGGCAGGTAAAAGGACTACAGACACCCCCACTCCAGCCTGTAGAAGTTTTTCAAGAACACCAATCCAGATAAGATGTATTTAGGGTATCTCACAGGTTCTGTGTCTGTGGCATTAGTCTTTTTGGGCCCCTAAGAGTGCTACTCAGTTGACAATTGTGGGGCTTGTTCTCCTGTGTCCTTGGTTGCTCTGGTTTCCACCATCCCCCCCTCCCTCTTTTGTGATGTTCCTTGATCTCTGCATGATGTTTGGCCCTGGGCCTCTCCATATGCTCCTCTCAGCTGTTGGAGGGGATCTCTTTGGGGAGGACTGGGTTTGGTTCTGATCTATGAGCAAAGCAGGACATCATTAGAAATCTTCTCCAAGCTATGCACTCTCTAGTTCCTGGCCTGCTCTGCAGTTTCAGGCAGCAGCTCTCTCCTTTGGGATGGGGTTCTGCCTTTCCATTGTAAATGAGGATATTGCAAGGAGAATAGGCATAGGTTAGAGGTTTTGTGCCTGGGATGGTGTCCCAGTCTCACCAATGGAAGCGTTGTCTGGCCACAGGAGATGGCTTATTCAGGCTTCCTATCCCTGATGACTAGGAATCCTTGCTAGGGTCTCCCTCATAGATTCCTGTGAGTTTCCACTACACTAGGTCTTCCAATCACCCACTAGTTGATCCCCATTCTAATTGTCTCTCTATAAATTTTCTCCCTCTGTCCCTCTCCATCTTTTGGTCCCCTCTGTTCCCATTCCCATCCTCCCCAACCCACCTACCTGGGCATATGCCCAAAGGACACTCTATCCTACCAGAAGGACACTTGCTCAACTATGTTCATAGCAGCTTTATTCATAATAGCCATAAATTTGGAACAACCTAGATGTCCCTCAACTGAAGAATAGATAAAGCAGTTATGATGCATTTACACGAGTACTACTAAGGTATTTTTAAAAACTTTCATCATAAACTTCACAGGCAAATGGATAGAACTAGAAAAAAAATCATCCTGATGAGGGAACCTAATCCCAGAAAGACAGACATGGCATGTACTCACTTGTATGTGGATATTAACTGCTAAGCAAGGGAGAAAGATACTAGTATCCACAGACATAGATAAACTATGCAACAAGAAGGGCTCCAGTCTAACAGAGGGATCTCCCTGGTAGAGTGGAAATATTTCCTTTTTATAATTTTACTTCTTGAGAGCCTTATACATGAGTATTTCATCTACATCACTGTCACCACTCCCTCTCCCCACATAACTCCTCCCACATTCCTTCTTCCCAAATTAATTAGTTATTATTGTTACATATATTATGTCATATCAACTGGTAGTGTCATTATGTTGGTCTTGTTCAGGGAACTGTATTGTTAAGAGTTAATGGGCATATTTTCCTCATCATGTGTAGGGAACACTATCTAACAGCGAGTGTTCTGAACCTCCTGCTCTTGTTAAGGCAAAACCTCTTTAGATTTGGAAATTCTGAACTATGACTTACATTAATTTGACTATAAACACCATGAAGCAGTTGATATGTGAGAAGCAAAATAATCACAACTTCCCCTTTATGTAGACACATTTGCTCACACCATTTAGCTCATGGGACAAGATATGAAGTCAGACCCATGCTGTGCATCTTTGAGTCATTCCTATCATCTGGAGAAGAATGTCTGGAATAAATTTCCAGACAGATGTTTTCATTCCTATAGCATCTAATGAAAAAATACAGGAATTCAACAGGAACTCAGAGGTGAGTGAAGATAATAAAAAGTAAAAATAAAAGCAAAGCTCTAGAAAGCTATTATATGTTTTACTCATTTAAAGTTTAATATGAATGAAACAATGTTGAATAAAGAGACAGAAATGTTAGCTGCCCTGATTTGGTCATTGTATAGACTTAACATATTATCCCACAATCTATAAATATATACAATTAAAAGAATCATTAATAATAAAAGAAATTTGAACTTTCTAATCCATAGACCAAAAATATGCAGAGCATAAGAGTGAGCAGTGTATCTGAATGATATGTTAAAAATAACAGGGTTGGGGACATGACTCAGTGTGAAAAAATTTTCCATACAAACTGGTGGAAATGAGTTCAGATCCCCAGAACCCACATAAAGGTAGGCAGACCAGTATATGCCTGTAACCCCAACCAGAGAAGTAGAAATGTACAGATCCTAGGAGCTTACTAGCCAATTTAGTGGGTTCTGTGTTTGGTGTGAGCACACTGTGTCAAAAAATAAGTTGAAAAACAATACCCAAAGTGGACCTCTGGCTCCATGTGAATATGCATAGACATATGCACAGACATAAGCACCCACACACATGCTAAAATACCCACAGAAAGTACAGATAAATAAAATTAAAGATGTAATCCTTATACTAAATTTAATAGTAAATTTTTCTTGCAGATAAAGACATGGCAGTGGAAATTTAACACATTCAGCTGTGTGCTTTGATTTGCTTTAAGAGAACACAACAGGAGAACACTTCAAGAAAGCTAAAATGTCCCAGTTTGTACTTGTGCCCCAGAAGATCATCCTCCACAATTCCAAAAGTCACAATGTCCCAAGAGGAAATGTATCCCTTACTTACCTGCCTACTTCCTACTCACGCTAAAAGACTGAGGGTAAAGTTTTTTGAGCATTTTCCATAGGGCACTTTTAACTTCTTTGTTCCTCAGGCTGTAGATCAAGGGATTCAGCATGGGAATCACTACACTGTAGAACACAGATGCTATTTTCCCTGTGTCCATAGATTGACCAGAATTGGGCTGCAAATACATGAAGATGACTGTGCCATAGAATATGGACACAGCGGTGAGGTGGGAAGCACAGGTGGAGAAGGCTTTCTTTCGTCCCTCAGAAGACTGCATGTTTTGGATAGCAATGTATATGAAGAGGTAAGAGATGAGAATTACCAAAAGGGTAAAAACGACATTGAAGCCCACAAGAAAAAAGACAACCAGAGTTTTGATGTCTGTGTTGGAGCATGCAAGGGCTGTGAGCGCGGGTTTGTCACAGAAGAAATGATTGATTTTATTAGAACCACAGAAAGAGAGTCTGAAGGTATCTGCTGCATGGATAGAGGCATTGAGGAAGCCACAGGCATAAGAGCCAACGGCCAAGATGGTACACACACCTTTTGTCATGGTGGTGGTGTAATGAAGAGGTCTGCACACTGCTGCATGGCGATCATAAGCCATGGAGGCCAGGAGATAGCACTCAACAGTGGCAAAACCCACAAAGAAGAAAAACTGAGCTGCACACCCATTATAGGAGATGACCTTGTTCCCTGTCTGCAGTGCAGCCACCATCTTGGGAGCTACGGCTGATGAGTATCCCAGATCTACAAAGGACAGGTTACTGAGGAAGAAGTACATGGGAGTGTGAAGACGGGAGTCTGAGTAGATGATGACCATCATCCCTCCATTCCCAATCAGAGTGACAAGGTAGATGAATAAAAATATCAGGAGGAGAGGAACCTGGAGATTGGGATCATCTGTCAACCCCAACAGGATGAATTCTGTCACTTCTGTGCTGTTGTCCATACACGTCAACTTGAATTTTACCTGATGATTAGAGAGAATGAGCCATGAAACTATAAAATGGGATTTTATGAAGATATGAAAATGGGTCACAAACGTATTTTTAAGGTACCATGTAAGATATGTGTTCCACCATTTCATTTTATTATAGTGTTTCACCCTTTGAGATGAGTGCAATATGCCTATTTTACAGATCAGAAAGATCTGTAAAACTTGCCAAGTGCGACTACCTAATTAATAAAAGTCAAAGTCAAATCAACCTCTTTATAGCTATGAATTCAAAGTGCATCACATGCTTATTATTATGTGGATGCATCTGAGAGGAGGGATTTGATGGAGACATCCCATTTTGACTGAGTTTTCTTATCTTCCCCCACCCCTCTTTGCATAATGTCTGAGTGTGAGCCTCTGTATTTGTTTCCCATTTTCTGGAGGAATATTCTCTGATGATGACTAAGTCACCAATGATCTATGAGTATAACGGAATATCATTAGGAATCACTTTAACACTACTGTGTCTTTTTTTAAAGACCAGTAGTATTTGGTTTTACACTAGGTTTCTGGGCTATCTAGTCTCTGGCCCTTGGTCACCCAATCAGTGTCTTCTTTGGGTTTCATCTCATAAAGTGGGCCTTAAATACAATCAGATATTGGTTGGCTACTCCCATTAGCTTTGTGCCACCACTGACCTGGCATATTATATGGGCAAGACAAAATTGTAGATCAGCGGGTTTGCGGCTGGGTTGGTGTTTATATTTTTCTTTTGGTAGAATCAGACCCAAAGTATTGATTAGAAGACTAAATGTGTTCAATTGAAGTAGAGATTTTGGAGCAAGATACAGTGGATAGTATACTATACTGAATTTTATAGTTCATGTGATTTAATTATAAAACCACAAAAAAATTCATGGAGTTTCTAATGAGACCATATTATTAAGGCAGAATGAGGCAAAGAAGGAAGGATGGATTCACATGTTTGACTTCACAGTTTTCCTTTTCTGATTATTGAAAGTTGAATAAATCTCAAAAATGATATTGTCAGATGCAGAATCCAGAGGACATGGAAGCAGAAGGAGTGTCAGAGCCAGAGAGGATGGAGACACATGGAGAACAAGGCCGTCTACATCCACTGAGCAAACTGTTTATGAACTCACAGAGACTGAAGCAGCAAGCACAGGGCAGCACAGGTTTGCACCAGGTCCTCTGCGTATATATTATGGCTTTCAGTTTAGTGTTTTTATGGGATTTCAGAGGGTGTGAATGAGTGGGTCTCTTATTATTGTGCCTTCTCTTAGGCTATTTTCTTTCTGTTGGTTTGCCTTGTCCGACTTCAAAGTAATGATCTTTTTTTAATCTTACTATGTTTTATTTTGTTATTTCATTCGTTCTTGTTATCTTTTAGAAGCCTGTTCTTTTCAAATGAGAGACAGAACGGGGATGGATCTGGATATGAGGAAAGGTAGGAAAGAAATGAAAGAAGAGGGAGGGAAAACTGAATTCAGGATATATTATATGGAAATGAACCTATTTTCAATAAAAGAAGAATAAAACACTTCTCTATAGTTAAAACAGGCAGAGAACCTCTCCATCTTAGATTAGTTTATTTCCAATGGCAGTATATTTTATTCTCTCTTTTTTTCTGGCTAAAATTGGATATCTGGGTCCCTTTTGGGTTTGTGAGTATGATGGCATACATACTACTTACATTCATACTACTCCGTGTTGTGTATCTCCCACAAACCTTGTTACAGCATCAGCACATTGCCCATCTGATAGAAAAAACAAATGGTGTCTCTTCATGAGTCCCAAAAAGCTATGATTATAAAATAGTAATGATAATGTTAATTAATAACTAGGTGGCTATTGACCAAAGTCATATGAAGGTAGCATTGGAAATAGAATTAAAACCTTGATCAAAGCCAGGCATATGCCTTTGATCCCAGCATTCAGGAGGCAAAGGCAGGCTGATCTCTGTGATCGAGGCCACCCTGGTCTACAGAATAAGTTCCAGGACAGCCAAAGATACAACAGAGAAACCCTGTCTCAAAAATAAATTAAAAATAAAATAAAACCTTCGTAAAGTTCACCGTAAATCCAGGAATTTTAAACATAGTTTTAAAGATTCTTATAAGTTTATTACTGAACATAGAACAGCTAAAAAGAAGATGTAATATTTATAATATATGTTTTAAATATAAATCATTATTTCATAGCCATGATAAATATAGATATATACATAGAGAGAGAGAGAGAGAGACAGAGAGAGAGATAGACAGATAGACAGATATATATATAGAGAGAGAGAGATGCAGAAGTCTTTGCTTTTGGTGCTATTAAAGTTAAGTCTTCCTCCCTTTGTACCTTCAAAGCACTTAGGTCTTGAGTATCACACATTTAGCCATAAAGCCACCCAGAATTTAAACTTGATTTTAGATCCTAGAATCAATGATGGTATTAATTTCTTCTTGGCTCACTCAGCCTACCATAGCCGCTTGCACGTAAAAATAAATATTATAAATATTTGGTATATTGAATAGAACATCAGTGCCAAGGTACTAACATAAATTTTCATGCTATTTAAATCATCAACAGGCTAATATTCTCTTGTCTATCTGAGTTCACAATCCCTGCCAAAATATTAGCTTTACATTCCATTAAAGTTACCCAACCTTTTTGCTTTTTTTTTGGACATATGTGTGCCTTCTACATTGGCTTACATCGTACTCTGTCTCTTTAGCAGTGTAGTGATCTCATGTATTATAAAAACATGTTGTCCCTTGATGTTTCATAGCTACTAAATTTCTCATTTATACACTTTCTCAGAGCCAAAGTTCTCAGCATCGATATTATCAACACAATGGGCTACATAATCAGTGCAGATCGTACATGCTCCAGAACATTCAGCAGTTTCTCTGGCCTCTACTCTATAGATTCTAGAACACATCCTCTCCAATTTTTCCAAAATGCTTCTGTGGAAAATCATTCCAGGATCTTTAAAAATATAGTGCCCTTAGTGGAGGGTCCAGTTTCAAAAACTGTTCAAAGGAACAGTTTGAGAACTCATCAATTCTTTTATGTCCATGTATTCATTCAGTAATTGCATGGCTGGATAGATAAGATAATGACATGGGTATGGATGATATAGGTCATATAGATGTGAAGGAACAGGGAATGTTAGGATGAAGTGACATGTTCAAGGGCAAATGCTCCAGGTAAATTCTGCTGCTTGTCACTCCTGTCATTCTTTGAGGAAGAAGACATAAGCCATTCCACATCATCTATCAACCTGTCTTTCCTAAGACATGGTAAACTAAAACTGGAAAAAAAATGAACAATTAAATATTTCTGACTTAGGGTGAATTCTGGTTTCCCCCCAAACCAATGCACAACTGCAGTCAATCTCATTGTACATTCTATTCAAGCACATTTTGGATTGCATCAAAGGAGTATGAAGACTCCCACAATTGTTACACCCCAATTGAAATGTCTGGAGGATGACTAAATTCCATGAAGGAAGACACAAATACTATATTGTTTGTCATTTGTTGGGAGTTTTTACTCATTGCCTAGATTACTGGAAGCCACCGAGTGAACTTAAATGCTTGTTAAGCAAACAAATGACTGCAACACCGTATCTATGCTAAGGTTCCGTCCCTTTGTTGAGATGGGGTTTTGCTATGTTGCTATGTTGCTCGGGCCTCTTTAATGACACTACTGTCTCAGCCTTATGAGAGTTATTCATGTGCAACCCTGCGTGATTGGCTAGAATAATAAACTTCATGGTTATCTGCTATAGAACTGTAGGCAAGTCAACATCCCACCATCCAAAGTAAATAAACCAGAGTAAAGGGAAAAATTCAGCTACTCTGTGCTCAATAACACTGTTAATTATAAATTAATTATTTGTAAATTAATTATTTCATTAAACTGTGGGACAAGCATTTGAACTTGTTTCTCAGGTTTCATGAGTGTCATTTGGTGACAACACCCCAACTAGTAATGGCTATCTCGTTAGTTGTCTTGTCTGAGCAAAGGTGATTAAAAAGTAGCCATTGGAAACTTCCATCTCTATTCCTGTGAAATGAAGCAGAGGACCATGGGGAATAAAATCTGGGTCGTTTGTCTGTATATTCTGACTCCCTTTCTCCAAGATCACCCCTTTATTTCTACCCACAATGTAAAGAATGTTGACTCAATTTAAAATAATTACAAGTCAAGAAAAATATACCTATGTTCTTGGGACTTCAGAGACCTTAATCCAGAACTGGCTTCAACCACTGAGTTTTTTGAAACCTGGAAAAGAAAAAGAACTGTTTGTTCTCTGAGTGCCTTCTATTTCATAGAGTAAGAATTTCTGAAGCTGTGTAATAAAAGTGCAAAGGCAGTTTAGAGGCTGCTACAATTTTAATGAACCCCTGAGTACCACACCAAACTGAGTGAGAGGCTGAGATCTCCAAGAAAGAGGTTGGTGCCTATGTAGATCAGGATCCTCTGAAGGGTACTTCCCCAAGGAATCAAACCAATCCAGAGCTCAGTGACATGGATACATGCAAGAAAAACAACACTTTCCTGAGGGGATTATAGCATTACTGTAGTACAAAAGTTCTTGAAAGATCCCTCAGGGCATACAGGAGAGTCAATTCCTTCTGGCTGTAGGCTAAGATCATTAATAAGAACATCAAAATGTCTTGAAAGAAATGATGCTTTTCCTTCACCTCATAGATTTCCTATGCTGGGAGCTGACTCTTTGTCTAACTCTCAATGGGGAGGAATTTTTAAATAATCAAAACAGACTATGAAAAATCCTATTTTAACTGAGTGGTAGTGGTACACACCTTTAATTCCAGCACTTGGGAGGCAGAGGCATGCAGATCTCTGTGAGTTTGAGGCCATCCTGGTCTACAGAGTAAATTCTAGGACAGCCAGAGTTACAACAGAGAAACTCTGTCTCAAAAAAAATTATTTTTTTGTAAACCCAGCTAAGATTGCAGGAGTCCAAGTACAAAGAAGCCTGTGAACAAATATATTTTCAGAAAACTGTTTTCTAATAAACTTAATTATAACTAAGCCCAGGCATACAGCTAACAAGAAGCATAGACTGCTTCTTTCATTAATATTAATTTACTAAATTAATACATATAGGGTATCTTCTACATTCTAGTCCTTATCTGTGTGTATGATTTCATTTCACATTCACACAACTCTTTGAGAGTAATTATTTTACTAATCCCACAGATTTTTTAAAATCCATATAGTCCTAACCTTGTTGTCTTTTTCTAATATTTTTCATTACTAAAAGAAGAGTTTCCTCAGAGATGTGGTTAATATACAGGGAATATAACAAACACGTCAGAAATATATCATAGTTCTAGCAAGTAAAGAAGTAAGCTGTCTCTCCAACACAAAATATTTTTTTTGACATGTGGTATACATTTTCTTTTAGAAATTAACATGGAAGATTAGGAATGATCTCAGAACCTACAAGAACATCTTGTTTCTCTAGGTTCTTACAAGTATTACAATGTCTTACAATGAATTATAAAAGTGATTTGCTAACTCTTTTCTTCCTCTCATGAAAATATCTTCATGCAAAATTCTGGTGTAATGACTTAAAATATTTTATAAAAGAAGAAATTTCATTATGCTCGAGTAGGTGGCAAACTACTTGATAAAACGCAGACAGTTCTGTAACACTCTTACAACTGTGTAGCCTTGTGTCTCCTCAACCTCATGTCTCACTCCAAATATTCAAAATTCTTCCCTCTTTTTTTGAAACAAAGAAATTTTGAGAAAATGATGAGACAGAGGAAGAGAGATGCAAAGAATAAAAGCAGAGAGTGGGAGCAGATGTTAAAAAAGTCTCATCCATGGGCACACAGCTTTGATAGGTGAGAACCTGACTATCTAGAACTATAAGATAATTTAATCTTTTCCCATATCAGTGCTCAGGGTTCTCTAAAATTAATCATCTTACACTAAAGGCTGATTACAATGTAAAATAAAACAGTCCTGGATTCTAGCTGGTGAGAGTCTAGAGTCTCCCAATAACTATGGCATAGCTTAAATTATTATTCCATTTGGATGTTATCTGTTTCTTATGCAATGACTATATTTTTCATTTCCCTCCCAAAAGCTCCTAACTCCTGAGAATACTTCTGGTCTGACTCTTGGGAAGCCTTCAGAGTTTAGCCTTTCATAAGGTCAGTTCAGTTCTTCACCTCCAGATAGATATTCCTTGTGATTTTTAGGGGGTAAATATGAGAAAGAGAATTCAGACTTTCAGGTTTGTTCAAGACGAGATATAAGTGCTCTCCATCCATCTTTGACCTAATGCAGCAACTATGAGGTTGTTTTAAGTTTTTTGTGTGGCGAGTCATTCCCAGGGGTGGAAATGCAAAAACGTGATGTCTCATCTTCATCCTTTTAGCATTGGCCAGTAATTTCAAAGAGGAATAGAACTTTGGTACTAGCTACAAGAAGGAGCAAGAGCTAAAGCCTACCCACAGAGTTAATTTCTCATGTCCACATCATATAGACTTAGCTCTTTGCCTAGATCATACAAGGCACTTCTTAAATCACACAAGTCAGTTCTTAGTCCCATTGATCACCAGGACCTAGAGATGATAGTTAGAGTCCTGGTGCCAATAGACTAGTTTAAATCCTACCTTCCTCCTAGTGCTGTGAAGGCTCTTGCAAGACTTTTTTTTATTATGGGTTGTTGAAGGGATCATGACGTTAATAATTATGAGGAACCTAGAATAAAATCTGTTACTCTAAATTATCTAATTTGATCAAGGGCTAATCTGTAAGTATCTGCACAAAATCAAACAGATGTGTGCAACATAAGCAAAACCTGGAGCTCTAAATCATGGTGGATTTGTTTCTGTCCATCAATTTCTCTGGAATTCCTAGAGCGTCTGTTGACTGCAATTTTGGTTGAGTATTCTGCACTCTCTGCAGATACTGTCCTCATCTTTCTACTTCAGTTTCCTACATCCACCCTGTACTCTTCCACTCTCTTCTCTCACGTTCCCTTCCTGCCCATCTCTATCACTAGTTCCCTACTCATTTGTAAGACCCTACTATAAAAACTGCTTCCTGGGCCTTCCATTCTTACTAACTTTATTACATTTGTGTAAAAAGCATGTTTAACTTATCTATTCCTTCCCAATAATTTCTCAAAACCTTTCCCATCCTAATGAAAACCTGTGCCAATCCATGACACATCCTTCTACAATCCGTAATTTCATGTGGAAGTTTACTTTTAGTGATTTATAAAATAATTGTTTTGTGCAATGAGTTGTTCCTATCATGTATCATAATTACACTGACATGAGAGTAACAAATGTAGTTGGCATTGTCAAGTTTTAAAAATTCACATTTGAATTTCTACATTTTAAGATCTGATTTGTATTTTATGCATAAGAGTGTTTTGCCTGAATGTAGGTATGTGCATTGTGTGTGCGAGATGTCCACAGAGATCATAAGTACTGTATCTGTGGGAACTGGGTTGCAGTTCTACACGGCCATAAAAATGCTGGTCCTCCTAACCACTGAACCAACCAGCTTTCCAGCCCCTTGAATTTGCATTTGGTAAATAAAGTGAAATAAGAAATGGAACATGCACAGGAAGCTTGAAACCTCAGCCCACACTGTTGCAACCCTTGCCTCTTTCCATTCTTTCCTCAACGCTCTGTTCCAAAATCATTAATGACCATTTGTTTCTTACAATATAAATATATATTTTCTCCAGCCTGTGCATCAAAGAAATATAGACTCCAAACAACTTTTTCTGTTTTTTTTTTCTTTACCTCTGCTTCTAAGGATGAAAGCATCTTCCAGATATAAGCTAATATCAGGTACTGATTGTGCCTCCCTTCCTAGAAATAAATTCATTGAAGGCAGAGACTGTCCTTCTCATTGAGGCTTCTCCTGAAAAAAAAATATATATATATGTATATTCAATGATCCTGTAGTTTCCTAATCTCATCTGAAGCTCTATTTAATATACTAGAAACAGAGATAGCACATGAGGAGCCCACTTCAGGAAAACTTACATATTCTTAACCATAAAACTTTCAAATCATCAGACATAGGAGTACTGTATGCTTCTTACTAGGTAAAATTGGAATATTATTGATCTTTATATTGATAAACTCAGAAGGTTGTTAGTTAAAAAGTAATAATAAAAAGAAAGTTAAGTGTGATATCTTGTAACATAAATCTCTCCAATTTGAATAAGCATTATCTGTGTGGTATATCACCTCAAATTTGCCCATTTAAACACAGAAAAGATGGGTCATTCCATATCCAAAGGATAACATTATCATCTGAGCCCTTTAGTCCCAATTTAGAATCTGGTTTAGTTACTGTGGTGGTTTGATGGAGATACCACCCACAGTCTCAGGGACTAAAAACTTATTCCCCGGTTCGTAGTGCTATTTGGGAAACAATTAGGAATTGTGGCCTTGTTACAAGTAGTACTGCACTGGTGGTAGATTTGATGTTTTAAAGACCTGTGCACTTCTCTGCACCCTGCTTGTGGTTCAAGATTTGAGCTCTGAGTTACTGTACCAGATACCTTATGTTGTCATGATGGGCCCTTAATTCCTCTGGAATACATAAACTCTTCCTTCTGTGTGTTGCCTTGGTTGTGTTTTGTCAAATCAACAGAAAATTAACTAATGCATGTTACTTTACCTAAGTCTCCAATACTTTCATCTCCACAAATGCTTTTCTCTATTGTGGTTGATACCTCCTACCCTTCTACCCAACCCCCACCCCACCAATGAAAAAAATACTTCTCAACTCTGATCATCCCATGGCATGTGTTCTTGACCTAAATTGGTTGTGTACAAGCTACGGAAAGCTTCAAACAGGATGGATTTCTTG
Source organism: Cricetomys ansorgei (assembly GCA_026225945.1). Lineage (NCBI taxonomy): Eukaryota > Metazoa > Chordata > Mammalia > Rodentia > Nesomyidae > Cricetomys > Cricetomys ansorgei. The sequence continues at coordinate 49,565 of JAMJFZ010002118.1, forward strand.
TGATGCGAAATCATTCACATTTGGCATGTCTTTCTCAATAAAGTACTGCAAAGTAAGATTATGAGCTAGATTCCAACATTTCTTTTAGTCTCCTAGCATTTTTAATTCTGGCAGCTTTTATCCCAAGCCTTAAAAACAGATTTCTGAAATCACACAAAGACAACTAAAAGCCTGCTAGGATTTCCCAGTCTCCGTGGAAATGCTAATGGTGGACTCTGTGTTGACGTATTCCCTTATCTTTTTGACTGTTTTCTTAATGTGTTTGACATACGGTGTTCAGCAACTTGCAAAGCCCCTTTTCACTCATTATCTCCGTTAATTTTCACAGCAAGCCCACGCAGGGAGCATTATTACTTTCATTTAGCCCATTAGGAGACCAATGTTTGGAGAAGGTAGGCAGTAAGGGACTTAACCAAGATTCAAACTATTTGCAAACTGAAGAATCGATGTTGGAACTCACCTTGCTCCAATTCCAGAGCTCCTGTTCTTGTCACAAACAACACAGACTTGAGAAGTAGATCACCCACATGCTTCGGTGCACCTGCTTTTCCCTTGAATGTTCACTTCATGGCACACATCTCTTAGAGCCATTTAACATTATAGATTCAGAGCCTAGGACGAGGCATCTAAAGCAAATGAACAGGGTTTAGGGGAGCTTCAGTTGGTAAAGTGCCTGCCATGTAGTCATGAGGACCTGAGTTCAGAGCCTCAGCACCTATGTAAAAAGCTAAGCACAATGTTGTGCACCTGTAATCCCAGTGCTGAGGAGACAGAGACAAGCAGATCCCTAGATCTCACTGGATAGCCAGCCTAGCTTAGCTGATGAGCTTCAGGTTCAGTGAGAGAACCTGACTCAGAAAAAAAGTGTAAAGCGATTGAAAAAGATACCCCAAGTCAACCTCTGGTCTCTGAATGCACATATGAGCATACACGAACACATGCGTACATACACACACACTCACCATGCACAGATGTTAATACAATAAACAAAGGCACACAGAATAATGATTCTACTTCTATATCAGTAAATTGAATGACTAGATCTATGCATCTAGCAAATCATATTTCCATAGTAAATGGAAATAATGGTCCTTGGTCATCCTTTCACTCTCACATCCGTCTACCACCACTACCTTAGGTGAAATGTGTTAAGCTACCTTGCTACTCAGAAGTGGGGATATTGTATAGTTTTGTGAATAAATGGGTTACCACACACTCAAAGAGCTTTGTGATTACCGGTGCTTTGAAAATTTTTTAGATGAATTTTTTTTTATTTTGTCTCTGTATTTATTTATTTTATGAGTATGAATGTTTTGTCTGTGTGTATGTCTACATACCACATGCATACCTGATGTCCACAGAGATCACATGGCACTAGAACCCTTGGCACAGGAGTTACTGGTGGTTCTCAGAGGCAATGTAGATGCTGGGACGAAACCCAGGTCCTCTGCAAGAGCAATGAGTGTTCTTAACTGCTGAGAAAATCCTCTACCTCCAAAGCTTTCCTTGTAAGTTTGCCCCTACATAACTTTCCCAATGGTTATTATCAGCTCTTCATTCATGTTGACTGGCAACCAATTCTGGGTGCAGCCTTGTTCTTCCTATTGAAAGTGTCTCTGGCTGAGGACTTTTCTATGGCCACAGAGCCAGATCCAGCAGGAATTCATGGGCTAGAGAATGAAGAGGGTCGGAGGGCTGATTGATAAATCCCAGAAGTATTCACAAGTTTTCAGTTGTGACGGCCCATGGCAGGAATCTGGCCCTTGACACTTACCCCTGTCTTCTCAGTTTCTCACTCTTCTATCTGTAATTACTTAAACTAGTATATCTAAGTCTTAGCCTTCGGTTCCCCTCCTAGGAAAATCCAAACTAGAAACACTCCAAGAGATAGCTTCAGCAGGTAGTTTGTATATGGAAACTGAGTGACAGACCTACTTCTCCATCTTGCTTTTCCTCTCTAAGGATGAGTTATTTGTTGCCCTTCTTATTTCCTGTGATGCATCCTTCATTGGAATATCAGAGAGTTTCACCTTTCCTGGGTCACAAGTATTCTTACAAATCCTATGACAACCTGCCACTACCACTACTACAACCACCAAAACCACTTCCTGATTTTCACCACCTTCAAACCTTCTGGATTATCTTAGGAAAACCTCCCTCTATCTTCTACAGTTTGTTTTTTGAATGGTAATATATCTTTTTCTTATTTTTGAGATTGTAATATATTTGCGTTTCTCTCTTCCCTTTCCTCCCTCCAAATATCCACATATACTCTTGTTTCCTTGCTCTCAAAGTTCATGGCCTCTTTCTTCCTTAATTAATTCTTCATAAATTTTGTATGTACATATATATAAAACCAAATATAACCTGTTCAGTATGGATGTCATTCTATGTAGGTTTTCAGGGCTGACCATTTGGTATTGGATGACCAATTTGTGTGCTTTTCCCTGGGGAAGACAATTTCTCCAGCTCTCAATTCAATTGCCTGTAGTTCTTTGTGTAGGGTTGAGGCCTTGTGGGCTATTTCCTATCCACTTTGCATGTTGTTTGCTATTGTCCTTATTCAGCCTATGTTTTGGCAGCCATCATGGTGAAACATTATGGGTGTAAGCTTCTAACACTCCTAGGAGACACGGTCTCACAGAAAACTCCATGGTTTTATAGCCCTTACAACCTTTCTCTACTTCTTCTGCAGTGTTCCCTGAGCCTTAGGTGGAGGGATGTTTTAGAAATGTATCTGGGAACTGGGCTCCAGATTTCTACATTTTGATTAGATGTGATTTTCTTTAATGGTCTCTGTTGCAAAGAGAAGTTTCTTGAAGAGGAGCAAGAACATGTGTGTGTATACATATATACATACACATAATATATAAAACATACATATAATCTGTTGACATAGGATGAAAGTTTAGATTGTTAAGGATTATGCTGGTAGTAGTGATGTGTTGATAAGTTTCACTGAGGAGGAGTAAAGACTACACATATCTGTCATCATAAGGACAAATCTTTAAATTGTTTTGTTACAAATAGTGTTTGTTTAGTAAAGTAGTAGCTGTATATTCTCTGCCAATATCCAGGATTCGCTAGCACTGAGTAGTTAGCTAGGTTTTAGTATCAGGCCTCGTTTCCCTCTTGTTAAATGAGTCATGAGTCCAGTTAGACAACTACTGGTTACCACCAAGGTATATTATTATCCCATGCTGGTCCATAGACATAGCTGGGTAAGACTGTTGGTTGCCTCTCTCCTTGGAAAATTTGAATAGTGCCTTCTGGTATCATGAAACCTAGTCTTCGGGGAGGAGGCACTTAGCTCAGTTCCAGCATAGAGAGGGGCATATAGGCCCTGATTCTGAAGTGTGTGGTATCTTCATCTTTATGAACTTCCTTTCACCTCAGAGGGATAACCCAACAAAGGGCAGTAAAAATAAGTTGTATGTTTGGGGAGTCTCTCAGACAGACCAACAATTCAAAAGAGAGCATCTTGTGTCATATATTGAGGATTTTTTAGGTTGTCTTTGGCTTAGAGAAAGCAATGTCAGCCCAGAGGAAAAAATTTCATTAAAATTGTATGTGTATGACCTCCACTCCCAAGGTACTCTGACTCTTGGTATAGACCCAGCATAGCTCTTTTCAGCTGACCCTCTCAACCTTCCTTTCTTTCTCCATTCTTTTCTATAAGCAGATAATACCTGGAAAAACTTTCTACCAGAAAATGTCCAAGCTAGGAGTCAGATTAACTATTTTCACTGTCCTTCCTATCCTCCATCACACTATCCAGACTTACTCTTAGTCCTATAGCAGCCTGCTTGAAGAAGCCTTGCCTCTCACCCCAACTCAGTTTACTGGAGACTCTGCTTCTTGCTGTGGTTTCAGAATCCACTAGCCCATTTATCCCCATCTCTCCAGACTTATTCTTTGTCCTATGCAGCCTACTTGAAGGAGCCCTCCTCCCACCATGTGTACATTCTTCAAGGTCTCCACCTCTTAGTGTTGACTGGATACACTTAACTCCCACAGCCCCTCTCAGACTTTCCCCTTGGCACTTCTTCATTACTTTCTGTCCCACACTAATCTGCAAAAGCACTCTCTACCAGGGACCTATGGCCAGCACACTTACCTGGGATCCAGAGAGAGTAACAGAGTCCAATAATGGAACACCCATCCTACAAATGGAAGACCAAGTATCAATATTTAAAAAAAATCTCAGTCATCAAAACTACAGATTCCTATACCCAATGAAGAAAACAAATGTGAAGAGCCAAGACAATATACTTCCACCAGAACCTAGTAACACTATGACAGTAGGCCCTGAGAAATAGAATATAATTGAAGAATAAGACAAGACCTTCAAAATAGCAATTATGAATATATTCAAGGACCTTAAAAGAATATGAATCAATCCCTTCAAGAAATCTGTTGAATTGAATTAAATAATGAAAGAGCTAAAAACATGAAAGTAAAAACATAACCTATACAGAAAACTCAAAATGAAATACAACTGGAAAAGAAATATTTAGGAATTCAAACAATACTTGAAGTTAGTCTCACCAACAGATTACAAGACATAGAAGAAGAACCTCAGGTCTTGAAGACAGGTAAAGGAAATGGATACCTCAGTCAAAAAGCAATGTCAAATCTAAAAACATCCAGGCTCAAAACAACAGGAAATCTGAGAAACTAAGAAAAGACCAAAGGTACAACTTAATAGGAATTGAGAAGGAAATGAGTCTTGGGTCAAAGGCACAGAAAATATTTTCAACAAAACCACAGAAGAAAATTTCCCTAGCCTAAAAAGAAGGTGACTATCAAGGTATAAGATGTGTACAGATCAGGTTCAAAGACCCATGGGCAGACATTAGGCAGAACAAGAGTTTAAATTAGAGATCTCCATCAGGTACTTCCCCTCAGAGCTCCGGGAACCACAGAGAAGAGGGGGAGGAAAACTTGTAGGAATCAGAAAGATGGAGGACATCAGGAGAACACAGCCCACTGAATCAACCAAGCAGAGCTCATATAGAGGTCGCAAAGACTGAAGCAGTAAGCAAGGGCCTGCAGGGATCTGCACTAGATCCTGTGCAGATATGTTTCGCTGTTAGCTTGGTGTTCTTCTGCTTGCTGCTTTGGACCCTTTCCTACCAGTTTCCTGTGTCCAGCCTTGATATGATGAACTTTACCTTATCTTATTGTGTATCTTGTTTTATCATGTTTGGTTTTTGCATCTTGGAAGCATGCTCTTTTCTGAATGGAAAAGGAAAGGGGGAGTGGGTCTGAGAAGAAGGGATGGTGGGGGAAGCTAAAAGGTGGAGGGAGGGAAAACTGTGGTTGGGATATATTTTATGAGAAAAATATCTATTTTCTCTAAAATAAGTGAAACGTGAAATTTTAAAGAATAAATAACTTGATTTCTTGATATATAGACCCTACCAAGGCTAAATCAAGATCAAATAAGCATTTTTAACAGACTTATACTCCCAAGTGAAAGAGAAACAGTAATTAAAATCTCCCAACCAAAAATATCCCAGAGCCAGTTAGATTCAACAGGATTTATACTAGCCTTTAAAGAGGAATTAATGGCAACACTCCTCAAATTATTCTCCAAAACAGAAACTGAGGGAACATTTCCTATCACCCTGACACTTAAACCTCACAAAGACTTAACAAAAATGAAAATTATAGGCTAATATTCCTATGAATATATATGCAAAACTTCTCAATAAAATATTTGCAAACCAATTCAAAACACATAAAAAAAGATTACTCACCTTACTCAACTTGACTTCATCCCAGAAAATGTGGGGATGGTTCAACATACATGTATCAATAAATGTAATACACCACATGAACAGACTGAAAGATAAAAAGCCACATGATCATCTCACTATATGCATAATAGGCCTTTGACAAAATACAGCATTCCTTCATAATAATAGTAGTCCAAGGGATACAAGGAACATACCTCAATATAATGAAGGCAGTTTATAGCAAGCGTATAGCCAACATCAAGTTAAATGGAGAGACATTCAAAGCAATTGCACTAAAATCAGGAACAAGACAAAGCTGTCCACTCTTTTCATGCCTATTCAATATAGTATTTGAAATCTTACCTAGAGCAAAAAGACAAGTGAAAGAAATCAGGGGTGGGTGCAAATGGGAAAGAAGAAATCAAAGTAACTTTGTTTGCAGGTGACATGATTTTATACAGAAAAGGACCCTAAAAACTCAAACAAGAAACTTTTACAGCTGAAGAACACTGTTAGCAATGTATCAAGATACAAAATTAACACACATAAACCAGTAGGCTTTCTGTATACAAATGACAGACTGAGAAAGAAATCAGGAAAACAATACTTTTCACAATACCCTCAAAAAAAAAGGATATATTGGGATAACTCTAACCATGAAAGTGAAAGACTTGTATAGGAAAACTTTTAGGCATTGAAGAAAGAAATTGGAAAACACATCAGAAGATAGAAAGTTCTTTGTAAAAAATGCTCATCCAACCAAAAGCAATCTACAGATTCAACAATAATTCTAACACAACTCCTCAAAGAACCTGAAAAAAAAAATCCTAAGGAAATATACACACACATTCACACAAGAAAAACAAAAACAAAAACAGAAATGGGTAACTAAAAACAATCCTGAATGATAAAAGAATTGCTGGAAGCATCATCACTCCTGATTTCAAGTTCAAGGAAAGGGAAACAGTTACTCATTGATGGTGAGAGTGGAAACCGGTACAACTATGGAACTCCACCAGTGTGGTGGTTTCTCAGGGAGCTGAGAATAGAACTCCCTCAAGAACCAGTGTGGTTAGAATATATTATATGAAAATTTTTCAACAAATGAACTATGTATGAATACTTTTACATAGAATTGTGTATATTATAGGTTGCTTTTTGTTTATTTATTTGGTTTCTTTTTAGATAAAGAGTGGTGTGGTTCTTTGTGGCTTTTCCAGACATCCTCGTTGTTATTTTATCCTCCTATTCCTTCTTTATTTGCCCTCCTCCCCTTAAAGAGCCCTTGATTAGATGACTTGTTCCCTGATACCAATTGCACTCCATGTTCCCTATCCTGGCAATGGTTCCTTACTTCCCAAGTTTCTGTAGTTATTCCAGAATATGCACTCACATGTGAAGGTTTAGAGTTATATTATTCCTTCCCAATCTGGGTTACGTGATTGAATATGATCATTTCTAGTTCCCTCCATTTATTAATAAAGTTCATGATCTCATTTTTCTTTACAGCTAAATAGTATTCCATACTGTGTGTTTACCACATATTTGATTTTTATTCTTCAGTTGTAGGGCATTTCAGTTGTTTCCATCTCCTTTCTATCATGAATAGAGCTGCAATGAACATTGCTGAGCAAGTATATGTGGAAGAGGATGTCCAGTCCTTTGGGCTTATGTCAAGGAGTGGTATTGTTGGGGCGTGTGGTAGAGTTACAGGTTGAGCTTTTTGAATATTCTCCACCCAGTTTTACAGAATGGCTCCACCAGTTTACAATCCCATCCACAGTGAATGAGGATTTTCTTTTACCCTGCACCCCCTGCAGCATTTGTTGTTTGTTCTTTTGTTGATCTTTGCCATTCTGATGAGGGTAAAGTGAAATCTCAAAGTTGTTTTGATTTGCATTTCTATGATTGCTAGAAATTATAAACATTTTTGAGATGTGTCTTAGCCATCTTTTCTTCTTTTGAGACCTTTCTATTCAGGTCTATCTCCACTTTTAAATGAGTCCATTGTATTTTACTTGACTCTTTTAGTTATTTGTACATTCTGGATATTAATGCTATGTCAGATGTATATTGGCAAAGATTCTCTCCCATTCTGTGCATGTCCTCTTTACCCAGTTGATTGTTTCTTTAGCTGTGCAGAAGCATTTTAGGTTTATGAAGTCCTACTTGGCTATGGCTGGCTTTAATTCTTGGACAAGTAGAGTCCTATTCAGGAAGTTCTTTCTACATCCATAACATATAGGGTACTTCCTGTGTTTTCTTCTATCAGTTTCAGTGTTTTAGGTTTCATATTCAGGTCTTTGACGCACTGAGAGTCAGTTTTGTGCAAAATGACACATGTAGATCTAATTTCATTATGCTACATGTGGACATCTAGTTGACAGTTGAAGATGATTTCTTTTCTCCAGTTTATGCTTTTGGTAATATTTGTCAAATAGTAAGTGGCTGAAGCTACATGCACTCATGGTTGGCTCTTCACTTTTGTTCCCTTGGTCTATGTGTCTGTTATCATGGCAATATAATATTGTTTTTAGTACTATGACTCTGTAAGATATCTTAAAAGTCTAGAATGGCAACTTATCCATCTTTGTTTTTTTTCTTCAGGATTGTTTAGGCTATAAGGGCTGTCTTGTGGTTTTGTATGAATTTTAGAATAGATTTTTTTCTGTGAAGAATGAGATGGAGAATTTTGATTGGTATTACAATGTAACTGTAAAAGCTTTTTGGTAGAACAGTCATCTTCACAAGTTAATTCTACCAATCTGTAAACACAGGATGCCTTTCCATATTTTACTGTCTTCCTCTGTCTCTTTCCCAAGTGGTTTAGATTTTTCATTGTAGATGTCTTTCCATTCCTTGGTTAGGTTTATTCCTAGGTATTTTAATTTTTTGAAGCTACTGTGAATGAAAGTGTTCATGTTCTCCTTCTATGCACGTTAAATGTTGATGTGTAGAAAGCTACTACATTGTGCAATTTGATTCTGCATTATGCCACATTTCTGAATTTGTGTATCATTTCTTGAAGTTTTCTGGTAGAAATTGGGATAATTCAAATGTATAGTATCATATTATCTGTAAGAGGTATAATTTGACTTCTTTCCCTATTAGTATTTCTTCAGTTTCCTTCTTTTGCCTTATTGATTCAGCTAGTGTTTAAAGCATAATATTGAAAAAAATGTAATGTTTAATGCATAATATTGAGAAAATGTGGGGATAGTGAACATCATTGTCTCAATCCTGATTTCACTGGCGTTGCTTCAAGATGTTTCCTACTTACAAGGATGTTGGCTCTAGATTTCTCATGTATAGCTTTTATTTTGTTGAAACATGTTCTCTCTACGCTTACATTCTCTAGATCTTTTATCATGAAGCCATGCTGAATTTTTTTCAAAGGATTTTTCTGCATCTATTGAGAAGATTGTGTGATTTTTCTCTCTAAGTCCATTGTGTGGATTTTTACATTTATTGACTTTCATATTTTGAACTATCCCTGTATTTCAGGGATGATGCCAACTTGAAAAAAATGTATAATCTTTTTGATGTATGTCTGTTGTGGGAGGTTTTAGTTATGGATAATGCTCCAGTAAGCTGTCCTTGAAGCAAGTAAAGGATACACTGCCTACCAGTAAACAAAGGCGTGGCTATCCGGCTCTCCACAAGAATAGGACATTCCTTAGCCTTATGGCAGATGAAGGTTAGGCTCCATTGATTTGTATATTGGAAGGCTGGGTGGAGACAGAGAGGATTTGGAATAAAAAAGAACTAGGGCAAGAGAGGGCAAGAGGAGACAGACAGACAGCAGAGAACAAGGAAGAAGTAGCTAGGAGCAGGAAGAGAATGAGGAGGAAAACATGGGGTGAGGAAGCCTTGGAGTGAGCCCTCTGCCTAGCTGCCCGGGTATAGAATTCCCTGAGATTTGACATGATTTCTGATTAATAAAATCTCTATTAAGCACCCGAACTTTATTTTAACATATGTCTGTATTCTGTTTGCAAGTAATTTATTGAGTGTTTTTGAGGCTAGGTTAGCAGGAATAATCACCTGTCTTTCTGTCTCAAAGGTCTATCTGTCCCATATATCTTCTCAAAGAACCAGTGCTTAGATTTCTTCTTTGTTTTGTTTAGTTTGTTTCAAGTCTATTAATCTCTGCTTTGGTTTTTATTCTTTTTTGCCATAGACTAGGCGTAGATTTGGTTTGTTCTCATTTTTGCAACTTAAAAAATTGCATCATTAAGCCATTTACTTGTGCTGCTTCTGATTTTTTAAGTAAGCACTGAGAATTAAAAATCTCCCTTTTAGTACTGCTTCCAATGTGTCCCAAAGGTTTGGTTGTACTGTGTTTTTATTTTTATGTAGTTCCAGGAAATTTTTTGTTTGTATTCATCTCTTCTTTGATCCATTTATCAAAAAAGAATGAGTTGTTTAACCTCCATGAGTTTGTGTATTTACTAAAGATTTTTTTGGTTGTCAATTTTAAGCTTTGTTGCATTATTTTCATATAGGCTATAAAGAGTGATTTCAAACTTTTTGAATTTGTAGATATGTGCTGTGCCCTAGTAATGTATGCTGCTGTGTAGAATGTGTATGAACCAGTGTCTGGGTGGAATATTATGTAGATATATTTTATTTCCAGTTGATGTATGATGTCAAAAACTTCTTGTGTTTCTCTGTATAGTTTTTGTTCAGATGACCTGTCTATTGAAGAAAGTGGAGTACTGAAATTACCTAGAATTAATGGATTGATGCTATCTGTGTCTTTAAATCCAGTAGTAGATTATTTACGAAATTGAGTACCCAGAGTTTTGTGTGTATATGTTTAAGGTAGCAACGGCATTTTTATTAACTGCTCCCTTGAGTAGAACAAATTCTCCCTCTTTATCTCTTCCATGCAGTTTTATTTTGAAGTTTATATTGTCGGATATTATGATAACAAGGCTTGCCTGATTCCTTTTCCCATTTGGAATAGTTTTGTCCATCCCTTTCAAGGCAATGCCTATCATTACAACTAAAATATGTTCTTTTAGGTAAAAGCTAAGTGAGCTTTGTTTTTTTATCCAGTCACCCTGTGTCTTTTAATTAGAGAATTGAGGCAATTGATATTTGCACTTAAGATTGAAATGTATGTGTTAATTGTGGTCACTGTATTGTTGATTTTTGGTCTTAGTGTTTGTGTTCCCAGTGGTTTTCTGTGTTTTATTATAGCTTCGTATTTCTGTCCACAGTCTCTGTGCTATGCTTCTTCCTCTTTTCAGCTTGAAAAGTGCTTCCTGAATTATCTTTAGGTTTGGATTTTGGGGTATAATATTTTTAGGCTGTGTAATTTGTGTAAAATTGTTCTTTCTCCTTCAATCATGGCAGAAAGATTTACTGCGTATATTAATCAAGGTTGGCCATCATAGTCTTTTAGGAATCAGAATGCATTGCTCCAGGCTCTTCTAGCATTCAAAGGTTCTAGTGACTTGAATTCTCCCTCATCATGTATGCCTGTAATTCAAATGTTTAATTTTTACATGATGTCCCACATTCTTTATGTGTTTCTTTCCTGAGTATGTTGTCTTTTATTGAAAATAGATTATTTTTCTCACATAGTACATCCTGATTATGGTTTCATTCATTCATGTGATTCCCAGTCTAGGATTAAAGTTCTAATATAGTAGAACTGGGGAGCTTTTAAAAATGAATAGAGCCTCCCCATTAGTTGTACTTTCCTCTTTGTTGGCTTCTTTCTCAAGCAAGCTCCTCTTAAATGATGTTTCCCAGCAGCTATGAGGTTCTATTATCCTCACAGCTGGCATTTAAACAAATAGGAACTTCTCTTTCCCAACAAATCCTGTGCCACAGGGACACTATAATTTACTAAGGTCACATGTCTACCCTGAGCAAATCCTCAGTAGAAGAGAACAATAGGTACTTTAGATTGTCAACTTGGCTGAATTAAGAGACACCAAGGGTTTCCTTTGAGGGATTTTCCAGAGGGGATTGACTGAGTGGGTAGCCCATGCTAAATGAAGGCATCAGTATTTTGAGGGATAGAATCTTGGAATGAAGGAGAAAGTCAATGAAGAAAGCTGGCTGAGAACCTGCAGTCCTCTTTCTCTACTGCCTGATCTACCCATATGTGAAAAGGTAGCTTCATTCTCCTTCTACCACACTTTGACCATGAAGATGGACTGTACTCTCAAACCATGAGCCAAAATAGGGCATGATTCCTTGTAAGTTGCTTCTTGCCAGGTATTTAATCACAGCAAAGAGAAAAAATAACTAATGCAGTACCTAAACTGGTCAGACTTGGGTCTGGTCCATTCTAACAGCAGAAGATGAAGTCAGCTCTCCCTAAATTACATGTCCCAAAAGTGGAATATGTGATTCCTTATGAAAAAACTAAACTCAGGATTTGGGTCAAGCAAAGCTAAAAAATAAAAAAATAAAAAAAAACTTCCACTTGATTTTTCATCCCTAGCTTTAATTACTTCGATTCCTCTTACTCAGCATAACACTTCAAAGTCAAAAGGCATTATAGTTGAAAATCAGATTCCTCTTTGAGTCAAAGTTTAAATAAATCAAAGTGCTCTTTGGATTTTGGTCTGTATGTTGTTGACAATAGTTGTCAGCATCTGTGATCTGAAATAGCCCTCACTGGAATTGGGTAGATATCCCAAGCAAAAATAACAATCCTATAATACAACATTTGATAAGACTTTTTGGTATCTTTGATAGGAAGATAGACTTACTTCATCAAGATTCAAAAAAAGAATCTATGCAGTTTCCCAGAACCCTAAATGCAGGAGCTATCTTCCCACAGAGTATTAATTTAGGCACTATATGCTTATCCTATCTGGGACAGGAAACCTCCCACACAAACTGTCTCATTTCTTACAGAATAGTGTTGAGTCCTGCTGCTCTCCAGATACATTATAAATTTGTGGAACTCACAACTCAAGCACTGCCTCTCCTCCAGGTTTTGTTAGCCCTGTGTGTCTCAGTAGATTTCCATCTCCCTTATAGCTCTGGGGTCCCATTACTTAGCTGCTGAGCTGGTGGCAAGTTATCTCTAGTACCAACTTTCAGTGTCTTGGGGACAGGCAAAGTTTTGTCAGTCTTATATTTTAGTGAGTGCTGCTGCTGCCCTTACTGAAGACCTACTTGCAATTTTTCTCCAAAAGAAGTCACTCTTCAACTTCAAATATGTGTTTGTCTTGTTTATTTCTTTTCAGTTCTAGGGAACCCAGAGCCTTCACCGTGCTATGCAATTTTCTCATCTTTATTTCTGTTAGGAGGCTGGTTTTTTTTCAACATCCCTATAATCAAAGATGCTTTTAGTGTGTGTGTGTGTGTGTGTGTGTTTTTAATATGGATGGTGTGAGTGCAGTGTGGGTGGGTATGTGTATGTGCAGGTTGTATGTATGTACCTGTGCATTATTTTTCTAGACAGGATCTTTCACCAATTAGTTATGGTGGCTATCCTGTGAGCCCCAGGGATCCACTGACCTCTGTTTCCCAACACTGGGATTACAAGTATACATTAAAAAGCAAGCATGACTTATGTGCATTCTGGTCACAGAACTCAGCTCCTCATGCTTGAATACAAATACTTTACCAACTGAGCTGCCTTCCCAGCCTGTGATGTGTCTTAAAACCGTGTTCCTAAAAGGTATCAGTACCTCTGCTATATGTTTCTCATGACACTATGATGCCTGGTTTTTCTCTGCCTTTGAACTCAGAAGTTTCAGATATGTCCCTTCAAGGAACAAGCAACACCTATTTGCTTGCTTTGGAAATTCTATGAAACTAATATGATCTTTAAAATGTTTACTTTGAGCATATGAATTTGAGATTAACCATCGATAAGTAGGCTTTTAAGTGGTCCCATAGCCTTCACTGAGCACTTGTGGTTGTAGGACTCATAATCCATCTGGCTTCTATTCTGAGAATGATTCAAGTTTGTCTTATGCCAAACTGCACAATCCAGTCCCCCAGCAATATAGATATTCATATTCACTAATAGGAATGTGGCCTACTCTAGTCTAGTTAGGATGACTTACTGGAGTTTAATTTTAAGAGCTAGAAAATAAAAGGCACTTTCCTTCCTAATATTCAGCATAAACAGGGGAACACATGTTTGGCAGCCACCACACACCATGAGAGGAGCACATGACCAAATTTGTATGGAAAAGCATGACCCTGGAGAACTCAGTATTCACTTCACAAAATAGTGGGCCAGTCTAGAACTCCTTCACAACAGCCCGGCTCTGAGTTTGTGATAAGTTTCTATATATATGATGTAGCCATGAATGGAAAAGTCCTGCCTGGGAGAAGGGTTTTATGTTTCAAACACCCAGAAGTTACTCAGGACCAAGGAAAGGAGGCAGATGATCAATTTAAACAATGTACTTCTGGTATTTGGAAGGGGGTTCTTAAGGAGAATACTTACCCGAGGGTGGTTTTCCTGTTAAAATACTGGGTCTAGAGACAGCATCTCTTCTGGAGTGAACATAAACACATCTACTGAGAGGAAGATGTTTTCAATCTTAATTGAATGTTAGTGAGCTCTGGCATTTCTCTGATAATTTTTAAATATTTAGATTGTAAAAGAATCTCAAAACAGCCACAAACAAAACTGCTCAGCACCTGAACATTCTTCTTTTTGCACTAAAACCTCATATATTTGGTCAGACTGCCAAAGTGACTGTGAACACTGCCGTGCTCACATCTCTATGATGTCATCGCTGAAGATAGTGAAAAAGATGCTGGGAAGCTGGAAGTACATTTTGCTTCATCTGCTATGTTCAGCCAACCAAACAAGATAGAAGGCCAGATGGCTCCATATCTCTGTGGCCTCCCACATACATTCCTATTTTATAGAATTAACTGTCACTACTGCTTTTTAACTCTCAAAACTCCTTTTTTATCTACTCTAACAAAGCTGAAATATCATTAACCTTGGGAAGAACCACTTAATCCATTTTAATTCTCCAAGAAGTACTATTCTCATACCAATCTAAAGATAACACAGTCATTCCTTTTTTAAAAGGGGGAGGAGGGACACCTTCTAGTGAAGGGGTTTTTGCCTGTAATCTCAGAATCTAGGATTCTAAAAAATCCATGCTTTTGCTACAATTAAAAACAATCATATAATTATTTTTAAGATTGTGATAAGAAAATAAAGTACTCCACCCCGTCATTTATAGAAGCATGGCTCCATGTGCAGCCTACATTACAAACAAACAGGATCTAAGAAAGTCAGTTTTTCAGTAACTTGCAAAGTTTTCTAAACATTAACTTAAAGTATTTTGGAAGAGCAGTTACTAAGTGTTTGTAGCTAGGTTTTCCCGTCCTAACTAGATGACTACCACTTAATCTTTTGTAACATCTTTCTTTCCTCAAAGAAGCTGTGCACAGACATTTGTCAAGTGTTTCCATGAGGCAGTATCGAGTTTGAAGGGGACATACCATTCATTTTTTGATTTTAAAATGCATTTGTAAGGTATTTAATGGATAGCCAGATCTTTTCTTTACATAAATGAAGTGACAAAACAAAATCTAAAAGCCTTGCTACCTTGTAATGATTCAAAGATTTAAGTATGAAAATTAAATGTCTAAAGGCCCAAACTAAGTGAAGAGTTATACACAATGGGTCTCTTCCTTCTTCTGATTTAAACAGAGAGGTATCTGCTGCATACAAGGAAAGAAGAGAAGGGATACAAATTTCATTGCAAATAGTGCCCGGTATTCTGTAACACGAGAAGCACCAAGTTTATCTACTGAGTGAATATGACAGTGAGTCACCAAAACCACAGGCTGCTTTATTCATCACAGATGTCAGTTAAAATCTATTTCCTCTTTAAAAAGCAAAATGCATTGAGGGGTAACACTAGGGGCTTAAGAGTGAAGAGACAGGTAGACTCTGGAACCCGCAGATGAAGATCTGACTGGGCCATCAGGAGAGGTAAAAAAGCAAGAAAGAGAAAATGGTGGAATGAATTGTGCACATGAGAAATATATCTTCAGAGGGTCTTGACAGCATGATCTAAATCTAAATGCAAATACATATTAAAAAATGAGAGTCGTCTTCAAAAATAAGATAAGCCTAGTAATATCTAGAGATTCCCTTATTTGCCCATCTTTTGTACTCTATTAGCCCACTGACCAGAATGTCAGGGACAGAAAATGTGCTCTTTCCTGTTTTGGTCTCAGATTTACAGGCAACATGAAGTAGAGATGGGTCAAAGAAGACTATTGGGAAAAAAGCTTATTGAAGCACAGCTGACAGTAGGTCTTGCTGTTCTGCTCTTTGAAGACACCTTTCGACAGCTGTGTCAGGCAGAAAGCGCACACAAAGT
This sequence comes from Cricetomys ansorgei, assembly GCA_026225945.1. Classification (NCBI taxonomy): domain Eukaryota; kingdom Metazoa; phylum Chordata; class Mammalia; order Rodentia; family Nesomyidae; genus Cricetomys; species Cricetomys ansorgei. Next base: position 65,649 of record JAMJFZ010002118.1, read on the forward strand.
GCTCAGGATGAAACTTGTGCCCCATGGCACTGATGCAGCGGCCAGTGATGGGCTGCCCACAGCCATGGCAGAGGGTCCCTCGACGTTGATGGTAATGGAGTTCACAGAACGGATGACCATCCAGTTCAAAGAAGGAGCCCGAAGAAAAACTGCTGAAGCAGTCCTGAGGATGAAATGAACACAGACAACAGAAATGAGATAATGCCACCAAATAAAATATTCATCTTCAAATCCCTGCCAGTTACCTGCCAGTTACCTGCCAGTTACCTGCTAGTTGTAGGATTTCACTCAGATCTTTGACAAACAAAGGACAGATTACGTGTTTGCAAAAACAGACTAGCAAATGACCACAATGGATGCTGTACGTTATTTTTCTTTTTAAAAAACTAACATGAATTTCTCACTTGGACTAGAAACCATCTCACTTAGTAGCAGCTAGTCCTCTTAAGAAAGAATATCCTTTGATCTTTGCTGAAAACTGAAGGCAATTGAGTATACAAACCCTACACACAAAGCACTCTGGGTGCCAGACAGTGTTCATGGCTGAAAGGTAGTTTTCCAGCACTGGGCGGTTGCAGCCACCACACTTGGGTGAGAACATGGCTAAGAAATCCTTTCGGCAATATGGCTTCTTGTCCTTTTCATGAAAGCCTGAGAAGAAAACAAAAAACAAAAAACAAAGATTTGGAGCTGTGGTCTGAGTCCTTAAAGCTACATTAGAAGGAGACATAGAGTCATTGTTGTAGACTCTCCTAACTTTAGTGTTCCCTTGTTCAAAAGGAGACAATGCAGGTGTCTTTCAGCCCTGAACCTGGATCACAGTCTATGTATTACAGGTTATTTCTCAGTACCTTGATATAAAGTGTTCCCTTGGCCTAAAGTTCTGTTCCTGACATTGTTACAACTTGTGACTCAGCTCAGATGGTCATCTTCTCAGAGGCATCAACCAGTTCTTCTTTGTCACTTCATCTGTTTTCATTGTCTCTAGAGCGCTTACTTTATCTTAAATCATCATATGATCTGTCTGCCCTCACTGAACATGAGCTCTGAGAGAAACTAGATACCATTTGTCTTGCTACCATTATTAACCCCCATATCAAAAAATATTTTAAAATAAAATAATAATAAATAGTTAAGTACCTTTGATAAGCTATCCATAATTAACTAGTCAGTGGAAGAGATAAAATTCATCCCACCACTGACTTAAATGCATCCTAAACTTGATCTCTCCATCGGAACTAATAGGTATACTAAGTGAGGATATCCTAACCAAAACTTTGTAAACATGAGAACCCATCCTGTGTCTCACCAGCCTAGAGGCATGCAACAAAGTATTTTTAGTAGACTGCTCAAACCTCCAACTCAAGAACATTCTAGAAATGTCCTGTGATCATAGTAGCTAGGTCACGAAACGGTAATAGAATGTCAAGGGGTATGACCCAACTCACATAGCTGCTGTTTTTCTCTTAGTTCTTGTCACTGATGATGTAGCTTGCTTCATTCAATTATGCTTTCTCTAGAAAACTGGGTGAGTTGGAAAAATTATAAGGCCTACCAATCTAAAAGTCCAAACGAGTAATTTTATACCTATCTTGTATTATCCCTCTGAACTCCTCAGACTCAAAAAGTTCACTTTACTCTTCTCCTTTTTCTTTTCTGACCCATTCAAAAGATTTCTAGAGTCTGTTTAAGAGACACTGAATGTCACTCGTCACCCCCATTACTTTGAGGGAAAAGAAAAGAAAACCACACAGAGGCATCTTTCTTGCTTTCATGTAACACAATGTTCTTTTTAACTTTAGCATGCTTCACTCACCTGACAACTTGTTAAAATGCAGGTTGCTAGGTCCTCCCTGCTTCCTGCCTCCTAGTTTTTCATTCTGTGTGTCTGGGATGGTACTGAAGATTCTGCATTTTTAATATGCCCCCAAGTGATATAACTTGGTATCTCTTAAGAAATCTGCAAGACACACCACCTAACCTAGCTATGACTCCCATTTAGGAATATGCAGAGCAGTTGGTCTCCAGAGTGAGACAGTAGGGGAGTAACAGCCTCCATTTCACCTTGGATGAGTCTCAGGAGGGGAATCAAAGTAATCCACCAAACTTGCTGTAACGTTCCTACATTTAGTAACCAAATGAATTGGGAAAGTTTCAGCATTGCTGTCCCTGAGGCTCTCTCTGGGGCCAATTACCTAGAGAGAGCCTAGGTAATTGTATAAGATACACTGACAATTAAAAGTACCAAAAAGATAGAGGGAGTGTTTTCACTCCAGTGTAACTCTTAGTCATGGGGGAAATTAAAGAGCACCTGCATGGCCTGGATAATGCACAATTAAAAAGAGAGGTTGGCACTGAGGACATAGTCCCCTAGGAAGAATGCTAAGAACCAGTGCATTTAGAAACTTGAGTCTTAAAGAGTAATTCTCTTAACTGAAGAAGAATGTAGATGAATTTAATTTCCCAGGAGGCCCCATAGCTAAACTGTTATTATTGAAACTCTCTATGTGACTATGTAGCTTGGAATAAAAATCAGGATGCTATATAATTAATGGACTGACCATATGGCAGGAGACCCATTTACAAGAAATCTAGGAAAAAGAATGGAAACATAGCCCAAAAGGAGCTCCTAACTAAGAAATGTCCTCTTTGCCAGGTGCGTCCATTGATACATAATTTCAGTGTAGTTTCATGCTTATTTCTAAGCATAATGATCCAATCAACCCTGTCAGGGTAGGAGGAGCCCAATTCAAGAACAATGAAACTTGATACATTTTCCAATCATCTTAAGGGTTGAGCATTTTTCTTTTGTAAGTAACTATGGTTATATTTCAGATGTGCCTTTATCTGTTTCCAGACAATTTCTACATCATAGTTATCAATGGACAGTGCTGTACACCCTCACCATGTAACTATACCAATTATACACTAAATGATAGAGGATACATCAATGATAAACAAAAGTACAATTCCACCAAAGTCCAACTTAGGGAATAGTTAAATTTACTGGGTTTATAGAGTATAACCTATATAGAGAGAGTATAATAACTCTGAAACAGCCACATCAGAAAGTCTCCTTGAACGTGGATAACGACTTCCTTATAGCTGCATAGAAGGAGTTCCCGCTTCCACTAACCATACACACACTGCATGTTCTAGCATCTCCCAAGAACCTGAGACCATGTGTAACTACAGCAGATGGCTGGGAAATGACCCTCTTTATTCCCTCTTTCTATGAAGGAATATCAAAAATTAACAAGCCCAATTAGAGTCTCAGGCAATTAGCCACCCTTGCTCAGATGAAGATGACAGCTGTTTTCTTGGAGGACAACATTCTGCAGTAGACAGTGTTCATTTAATGGCTATTTATTAATTTATTCTCATATTTCCATTGCTATTGATACAATTCAAAAATGATAGATTTTACTGTACTAGTCTCAATAAAAATGTTGCTTAACATAAGATGTGCAAAGTAGAAGTGAAAGACAATGATTTATTAAGTGCATTGAACAAACTCCAATGAGCAGGCAAATCAGTATAAAGAACTTTGTTAATACATTATAGCAGTGCTACTGTATCTGGCTCTAATGTCCAGTAAAGTAAATCAAGTTGGTACTGAGAAAGTAAGGATAACTAGCAAAGGAAGAAGAATTGAATCTCAGCCAAAGAGCAATTAGCATGTACTAGCAAAAGTGTGGTGTAGAACTTACAAAAATGAGACCTGAGTTTAAATCCCATCCCTTCAACTGCCTACTTTGACTTTAGGGCACATGTCTCAGTCAATAAAGAGATTGCCTTGAAAACACAAGACAAGGAACTGAGTTAGATCCCCATACTGAACCCACCAATAAATAAACAAACAAACAAATAAAATAAAGCAGGCATGGTGACACACATTTGTAATCCCAGAACTGGGGAGACAGAGATAGGTGGTATCTTGGGGTTAAACAGACGGACATCCAATCTTACTTTGGCAAACTTCAGGCCTTATCACAAAAAAAAAATCTAAAACTACAAAAATCATCAGGTGGAAAGGGTACTTGGGAGGAAGGAGGTAAATAAAATGAGTTAGGAGGGGATTAGAAAAGGAGGTTAAACTTGAGAAGAAGGATCAAAATGACTGCTAATTAGGAGGAAGAAGGCATTTCAGGTTGGACCAGGAAGGTTGACCTTTCTTGTCAGATCACCAATAAAATAAAATGGAGCAGCCTTGTTAGCAGATATAGCTAGATATATGTTAAGAAGGATTTTGAAGTACTATCAGGTAAATTAGTGGTAAGTATAATGAAACTAAACTAGAGGGAAACAATTCAAATGTTAATTCCAAGAAAAATATAGGTTTACCCTTTAAGTAATAAGGACACACTGGTGTGTGTGTGTGTGTGTGTGTAGTGTATATATGTATTGTGTTTGCACCTTTCTGTGAGTACAAGTATGCCATGATTCATGTATAGAGATCATGACAACTTCTACTGGCAATCCCCTCTCCCTCTTCTTTGAGGCAGTCAATCCTGTTTACACTGTGTACATGGGACTACCTGGCCTATGAGCTTCCAGGGATTCTCCTGTCTCTGCCTCACATCCCTGGTAGGAATACTGCTGTCACAGACATGTGCTACTAGGCCTAACTTTTAAGCAGGCTCTAGGGATTTAAACTTCAGTCTTCTTCATATTTGTGTAGCAAGCACTTCACCTAACAATCCATCTCCTGAGGCCACTATCTGTTTTTAAATGATAAATTTTCACTTCTTTAATTTTAAAAAATCAATTTAACAAAACTTAGTGATGTTAGGGAAAGGTCTCTCCTCTAGGCAAGGAATGGGCTTGTAGATGGCAGCACTGAGAACAAAAACTCAGTAAACATCAGTCCACAAGAAATACTGCTGCTAACCTTCCCATCTCTCACCCTTGTGGTTGGTTGTAGCTCCCCCTCCTACCTTCTGCACCAAACACCTCTCCACAGTGAAAACAGAAAAAGTGCTCTGGGTGCCATGTCTGGTTCATTGCTGTCAGTACTTTCTGGAAACAGGACACATAGAGAGGTATTAGAAGGCCTCAGAGTTGTAAATCATGCCCAGGGTTCTTAATGAGTGACCATACACTACACAGAAGCTGGCAGGGGTGAGGAGTTACTTACATCCATGATGGGAGCAGCACAGTAGGCACAGCGTGGAGAGAACAGGTGGTGGTAGTCCTTGGGGCAGTATGCCAAGCCACTCCGTTCAAAAAAGGGACTGGAGCCAATCTCCTCCTTGCAGTGAGTGCAGACAAAATGCTCTGGGTGCCAGGACTGTCCCAGGGCATGGATCACCTGAGGATATCATAGAGCCTGACATGGCAACACAGCAGAATGACCTCTAGAGGGCACTCTGCATTTCATGTAGACAACACCTCCTGAGTTATACAATAACAAGGCCCAGACCTGGGTTGCACTAAGGCCATCTGCAACCATGCTTAAAGGATAGAAAAAGAGACATGCCATCCTGACTAATGAAGAAGCCAAGCAGATTTTACCCTTCAGCTCTGAGCACCTTGCCTCTCATCCTTCCAGAGTCAGATCTGAAAGTTATTTGGCAATAACGATCTCAGTATCTTAAAGTTATATTCAGCTGAAATTGCGATGAATAAATTTAAGTCCAGAAATGTCTGGAGAGAGGGAGCAGTGAGAAAAGTCATCTCAGTTATGATTAGAAATTTAGTCTCGAAAGCTAGACTGTCCTGGACATAAATGTTCCCTTTGCTTCTTTCTTACTAGAACTTGTACTTGCCAGCCAATGTCTCTGAGCTCTTCACTTCCTTGTTTTTGCAAAAGACACAATAATAAAACCTCCTTAAAAGGTTAATTCCACTATCAAATACAGGAATACTTACAAAACACTTAACCCAGTCCAGAATGTTGTAAGCGGACAGTGATTCTTAGTAATTATTAAATATCTTAGAATGTAAAGAGAAAGAGCCATCCTTGTATACCCACAGACACAGATGCTATTTGACTGACATTTTGGATCACCCTACCTTCCCAGCAATTGGTTTCTGGCAGGAAACACAGTGGCCCTTGGGCACTGTGGCAATCCCAAGATCTTGTAGTTCCTGTTCCAAACCACCAAGCATTGAGTCCAGGGATGCCTTGTGATCCTGTTTGTCTACTGAGTGTTTCCTGCTGGCATCTGTTTTCACTGAAACCTGGGACAAGAAAAGAGCCATGAAGAGAATCAGCCTGTGTGCACATTTACTCTTTCTGACACCTGCTATACAATCTATCAGATCACCTCTGCTGGCCAATTTCTTGGTCTTCTCCTAACCTTCCTTCAAGGCACTGGAGACATCCAACATGAACATGAATAAAAACAATTTTATTTCCATTTCATTTTAAATTCCTTAGGTAAAATAGAATCTGATCATTTATCAATTATGTGTAAATCTTCTGTATGCCAAAAAATTGAGTGTATGAAGATTATACTCTTTTTATCTCCAACAGTGGCCCCAGGTGAAAATTAGACATCTCTTCCTTTTATTCATTTATCAGTTGCCAAGCATCTAATTGGTGCCAGTCAGTATTCTAGGCACTTGTTACAAAGCAGTATACAAAACACACTAAGTTTCAAACCTCAATTTTTACTCAGTGAGTAGTAGGTAATAAGCACATGCTGCACACCAGATAAAGAAAAGTTCTAAGTTATACAAGGTAGATGTAGTGGAGGGTGGTAAGGTGAGTATGAACTGAGTTAGGAGAAAGTGTCTCAAGGAAAGTGGTATACGAGTACATGTACTCAAGAACCCTGAAATTCTGACGTTAGTGAGGTTGTCATTCCAAGAGAGAGAGAAGGCCCAAGGAATGAAACCATTTGGCACATTAGAAGAAAAGTTAAAGATCAACAAGGCCAGAGCAAGAGGACTAAGACTGAACATACTGAAGAGTATGGGTAGAAAAACAAAGATTGCCTAGGTCCTTCTTGGCAAAAGTTTGATTTCTTTGATATGCCAAGGTGATGAGTACAACTGAGGGCCGCAAATGTGAGAATGAGGGAAGTGGAGGTGCAAGAGTAGACTGTGATGATTTGTGTGCGTTCAAGGTTGGTGTTAAGAGAGGAGGTAATGAGCCTGCCAGTGGATTGGATTTATTCAAACATAGATTCAAACTACTTACTATAAATCATTCAAGCCAATTTTACACACACACGCGTGCACACACACACACACACACACACACACACACACACGGCCTACTTTTTCCCTCATCATTTCATGTCCTTTCCATTGTGGGCTGCTGCTACCATCTAGCTACTTGATGCTTATTGGATGAGATAGGCACAGTGGCATTCCGCTACCTTCACATAATATTTACCAGATATTCAAAGCTTCACACCCACTACCCTCACTTTGTCTTCCCAGTCTCATTTTCTACTTCTCAGGTAAAGGCTTTCTTCTTGAAGTGGGCAGACCCCCAACATTCTCCTGAATGGGTCTCCTACTATCTGCCTTCTGGCCTCTGGTTATTCATTCTTCACTTCCCACAATAACCTCACATTATTTTATGACTTATTATGCTCATTTCCCTTCAAAAACTTGATCCTCAAACATCTTTCCTCCCCTTTATATTATGGACGTGTTTAAGAGGTATCTTTTCAAAAGGTTAATATTCAGAAGTACCAAAATAGTTATTAATTTTATTTTTGAAAAATAAGTAAAAATATAACACCAGAATACTTCCAAACACATATGTAAGATGCAGTATATTCTGATGACCTGCAGAGGGCAGAATGGGACAATCCAGGACAAATGATATATAAATTGCATACTGTAAACATTTTTGTACTTTTGATTTTGTACAATGTATATGTATTGTTTATTTTTAAAACATTTAAGTTAAAATTTAAATTCACCAAGGTACATTTTAAATCAATGAAAATAAATGCAGCATAAATTTGCTAAAATGATTGTTTTTCTAGCATCATCAAATATGTCGATTTACTTAGTATTAGTATAGATATAGCTAATTATATAATATTAGCCAAGCCGGGCGCTGGTGGTGCATCCCTTTAATTCCAGCACTTGGAAGGCAGAGGCAGGCAAATCTCTTTCAGGTGAGGCCAGCCTGCTCTACAGAGTGAGTTCCAGGATAGCCAGAGTTACAACAGAGGAACCCTGTCTTGAAAATAAAATAAAACAAAACAAACAAAAACAAATAAACAAAAACAAAACAAAAATGAATATTAGCCATCAGAGAACCTTGTTTGTGACATTTATTCATCTGCCCCTACAACAACTATATGTTACTCACTGTGTGCTAGGCACTGTGAAACACTGGGAGTCTCGAGCTGATAAAGTCCCTGCCCTCCTCTAACATACACATTTTAAAACTGAGTCTTAAATACTGATCTCATGGGTATGCGTCTTTACTTCCAACCATATTTAAAATGGCTGTATTCTCTGCATTAAGAATTCTAGATCTATTTCCTTGATAAATGCTTAAGACTTCTTATCTGGTTTCAGTTCTCTGCCAGGATGTATGAGTTTGCCATTTTCACTCTATAGACAAGAACAAAAACTAAATTTTACCTCAGTATGGGCTCAGAACTCATCCTTCCTACTTTGGATTCCCTTGCTCTGTCTCAGCCTGCCCACTGGCCCACTGAACAGGAGCTAAGTGTCTTTAACAGACCTTCTGCTTCATCTGCCTTTGTGTAGCCTTTGCCCTCAGGGCTCTCTATCCAACTCATCATTATGTGTCCAGGCCTCATCCATTCTTCAATGTCCATTCTAAATCCCATCATGACTGCTCTGAGAAAATCTGGTTGACATCTCAAAATCCCTACAGTTTGTTTCACTCTTTTTGGCAAATCACATGCCTTTTATTCTAAAAATATTACATAGCTTTTGATTCACTGTACAAGAACACTCCAAGCTCCTCCAGATGAAGGCCCATACCATATTTTCTTTTGTGCCCAAACTGCCCATCCACTAAATTAAATACAGTTTAGGAAAATGAACACTGCATTAGAATTCACAAACAGTGGATATAGAGCTTTTCACTCTCAAGCTAACCTAGTGTCTCTTTGGGACACAGGAATTCCATAATCCAGATTGCACCCACCTTGGTCTGCATCTCACTCAGGTGGGCCATGAGCTCATCCAACTGAGCAGCTGCTGAGGTTTTAGGAGTTGGTGCTGAATCATTTGGTTCTTGGATCTCACTATAGACAGAAGAAGAAAAAGTTATACTAACACATAAAAACTCAAATTAATGTTAAGTCACATGTAAAGTACTAGAAGATGCAACTTTTACCCATTAACTTATTTTATATGAATCTAAAAATCAAAGACTAGGGGTATTTTTTTAAAACAGATGCTACTCTAAATTTTTAATAAGACCTCTCTTCATTGTGTATCTGTTTCTTTTTGGCCACCTAATAGATAGATAGATAGATAGATAGATAGATAGATAGATAGATAGATAGATAGATAGATAGATAGATAGCCTATTTGTTCTTAAGTATATGAAGAAAAGTACTGAACATGTCTCTAATTGCTGGAGTCCAAGCAACCTCAGAACAGAGCTTTAAAGCCATAGCCTGCATTTTCATAGAAATTTTAAAAATCATAAGCAGTGCAGGCCATGAGGCAATTCCATCTGCTTGACAAAGTTCCAGTAGGCCCTGCTGGGGGCTGAAGTCATCATGCCACCTTTTTGCTTTTATTTTCAGTAATTATCTTGTGTGTAGTTGGAGATTCGTGATGTGAACCTACCAAAGAGTCTTCCTTATGTCCTAAAAGATGTAACTCCATTAAGAACATTGGTATTGATATGGGATATCGTAACTACATCTTCCCCACTAGAGCTATCTGAGAGAATAGGTCTGAAGTGCTGTCTGTGGGAAGAAAGACATAGATCCTCCCTTAACCCACACAGGAATGTATATAGATGAGATAAGGATGCTATGGAAGAGTGAAAAGGGAGTTAGGTATAAGGATTTGACTTTGAGTGTGTAGAAGGAGCTGGCCTGTATTGTAGGACTAAGGAACAGAAAAAAAAATGTTATATTTAGACAAATAAATAATACTTCAGGAAATACTGCAAAGGGTGTACTTTTGTTTCTGTTATAGAGACATTATCTAAGCACCTAGTTTCTGCCTAAGAGACATTATCTAAGTGTCTAATAATCACATGTAGCAATTATAAAAACATAGGGCATAAAGATAGTATGCTTCTGCAATTTTAATGTCTACTAGACTCTAAACATTTTCTGTAAACTTTTACTTTCTGATTGTTGGAAAATGCTGTCCTCATGAGAATTTAGATTAACCTTTCCCCCTGAATACTCAAAACAGAAAAAAGAATGGTTCCGTGGAGTTGTACCTGATTAGTTCATATCTTGAAATCATTAATACTTATTGTACTACTTAGTCTGATGCTTGCCAAATAAGGATTATGCAGTCTTGTCTTATAAATAAGGTTTTTGAGCAAATAAGAGTAAACTAAATGGTGTTAGAGTCAAATAAAGTATGATTCATCCATTTTACAGAATAGCATGCAATTGCTAAAAAATCAACATGTAGACTTAGATAAATTAAGAAGTGATTCTAAAATATGTGGTTAAATGTAAGTATCAAGGCTCAGATAATATGAAAAACCCTGTCCACAGTTTCTGGGGCTCAAGCTCTAGGCCCTCTTTTTGCATAGCAGACACTTTACCAAGAGAGACAATGTATCTTTGGGTCAGCTTATTCATAAAAGCTTCTTTACCTTACAGTTGAAGAAAAATTGTTCATGTTCAAAAATGCCCATACTGCTTTAAACTAGAGTCCATGTATAGCACACAAAGAGGAGACCACTGTCTCTTAGAGAGATGCTCTAATATCAGCTGACTCCACAATATACTATTCTGCATAGGAAATGACAACATGAAGAGCTGATGGTTACAAATTATAGGAAATAGTCTTGAGAAGAGAGAAACCTCAAATTAGAGACCTCTGATCCATCCCTGGTCTTTTAAAAATGGCAAAAGTACTCTGGTATGTGATGAACCTCAAGCAACTCTGTGATTTGGGGATTTTAATATCATAGCTCATAAGACATGTATTTGAAAGAATGTACAGAATGTACACTTCCCAACTAAGAAGCTTCATCATGTTGAGTTTTTCTTTGTTCAGTTCTGCTATATTTTGTGAAGTGTTCCTCCCCATTATTAGCAGAACTGCTATTCTTGCTCGTGTAATTATATATATTTATAAACTTGCCAAATTTCTATTAATGCACAGTGGTTATAAACATCCCAGTGCTGCAATCATAGTTGCTACTGGCCTTTCAAGGCATACTGGGAGCAATATGCAGCTCATTTATGAAAACTAGAGTATATAGAAACAAATATGGAAATCTAGCATCTGAGTGTAGCATTCTACCAGCGCATGGTTGTTAATGGCTCAGAATTACAACAACACAGGAAATCTATAAAAGTCCACACATAGTTATGGATGGATTTTATACCATTTTCCCACACACATCTCCATTGTAGGTATGGCTCAGTAATGGATGATATACTAGTCAAAGTATTCCAGCACATAAAATAAAAGCAAGTTTGAGTAAACAAATGGAATTAGTGTAGAAAACTGATTATGCAGATAGTGAGAGAGCTAAGAAGCAAAACAGAAGACACTGGGGTTACCAGAAACCCACAGCAGCAAGTCATCCCTACCCTTAAGCCAAAAGGACAAAGTGCAGGATATCATCATCAGACCTGTTCAGTGCACTGGAACAACAGCAGATGTCATGTTCCAGCTGACAGAGATGTAGTTGCTAATAGACACTTTGGAAAGCCATGGACCAGGACCAGGGCAAGCGTCCTGCATTTTCTTACTTTCTATCTGTTGTTTTCTCCAGCACCTCTTGTTGGTCACAGCCCATTATAGCCAACTGCCCTGGACCCTGGAAAATCTGTCAGAGCCAGAGTCCTAGAGCATGAAAGGTTAGGAGTTAGAGCACAAGGGGGATCCTAAGGTAGACTGCTATTTGAGTAAGAGATTCTCAAAATAATTATTAGTGCCATAGAAGACAAACAGAAGGCAGCATGGTGGGGCCTCTGAGGAGAGTTCAGGTCCACATGGCAGAGTGAGAGTCCCTTATACACTTTAGGAGGAGGTTGTATAAATATTACATGATTGATGAACAGCCCATAGTTTATCTTTGTAGTCAGGCTACCCCTGATATCTGGCTGGTGTGTGTGTGCTGGGGCTTAAGGTGGTCTGTTAGCATGGGTTCTGTATGTAAAATCAGCTTTAAGCTTGGGGAAAGCAAGAATATAGAAAAATAAGTTAATGAAATGGGCCTGGCCCTAACTAACTGAGCAAAGAGCAAGAGAAGGATGGAGGCTAGTGATCCGATGCTGTAGGGTTGTAGGGGTAGATGTCCATTAAGATAGAATCATGATCAAATAATTATCACAATACCAGATATACTGGAAAATGGCTGGTACTTGGACTGGTTTTCATGTTACATATTTGAGTATTTTCATGTATTTCTATTGACATCTTAAGGGCCTCTTGGGTATAGGCATTGTTTTCTTATTTTGTTTGTTTTAACTAGGATGAGGGTGAAGACAGTGGAAAAGTAATCATCTACCACTTCTTGGAGCTGGAATAAATAGGTAATGTGTGTATTAATAAACTAGCTTCACTCTCACCACTGTATAAAATGACCTCAAATGGGAAGTTTTAAAAAGACTTTATGTACCTCAAGTCCTTTCCCTATTTTAGCTTCCTATGTGTGCTCTATGTGCTAGTTCAGTGGAGCATTCTGTGTCAAGCATAATTCCTTAAGAAAGGATTCCATTTTTTATGAAAGCTTATGATTAAAGACAGAAACACAAAAGAGAAGGCCTTTCTGTTTCTTGTTTTTTTTTAGACTACTGATTCTGCTTTGGCCAAGAGAAATGATTTAGCAAATGAATCTATTCCATGTGTAACTTGTGCTGAAGGGAAACCCCTCCACCACCTAAATAAACTTTGAAAGTAGAAGTATGCACCCATTTGTCTGTGATGGACCCTTGCTATCTTCATGTAGCTCGGTCCTAGTACTGACATTATTGGACCCTTGCTTAAGTTTCTTCAGGTGAGTTTTCTGTTTTGCGCACTGTTGCATGAAAACTGGAACTGAAGTGCCAAAACATCTGTGCTGACTCTGGGACTTTTCAGTCCTTTGCAAGTGTAAAGAAAATGTGGAAAGCCCCACCATCACCACCAGCCTGAACACCTGTCTGGAGGCCATACACTTTGAGAGACTGCCAAGTCAACTTAGAAGGATTCTGCCAATGCTCAAAAGCTCTAGGAAGATGCATACTATGGAGGAAGCCCAATAATAATCTTTATAAACCAAATTGTTGCCAAATATTAATAATAATTCCCTGATAATTTTTAATTTTGAAATTACTTATTAAAAAATAAATCATACCTGTAGACATTGTGCTTCTGGATATTGGTTGTATACACGAGCTCCACCTAAGACATAAGTGACAGAAAAGAGAAAAGAATAACATCTGTATTAGAATGCTGGTGCTTCTCAACATGGAGAGTGAGGGTGGATTTTAGCTACCAGAGGGTAGGATAGCCCTCTGGTACATACATGTAATCCAAGCTACATGAGAAGCTCGGGAAAAGAAGCATGAATATGAGGCTAGTCTGGGCAGCATAGTAAGAACTTGTCTCAAGGCAAATAATGATGATGAGGAGGAGGAGAGAGAAGAGGAGGAGGATGAGGAGGAGGCAAAGGCGAAGAAGAAGAAGAAGGAGGAGGAGGAGGAGGAGGAGGAGGAGGAGAAGAAGAAGGAGAAAAGAACAGAAAGAAAGAAAGAAAGAAAGAAAGAAAGAAAGAAAGAAAGAAAGAAAGAAAGAAAGAAAGAAAGAAAGAAAAGTAATAACTAGCATATTGCTTAAGTGTTTCCAAAGACAGAATTACCAGCCACCCTGCAGAGAAAAACCAAACTCTAAACAGAGAAGTTGGTGCTTGAACTAATACTACCCTCCCTGCCTGAAAAACAAAGAAATCAAGAGATGTATCAGCAGAAAACAGCGTGGTGTCTCAGGGAAAAGCCTTTTAAACACAGTGGTGCCTAGGGAAAAGCTGTAACACAAATTTGCCTTATGAAAAGTAACAATGTGTTAACCAAAGATGTGACCGGACAGCAATTCACCTATTTATTCATTGAACGGATACTTACTACTGAGTGACTTATTTTCCAGGCCTTAGCATGCTATGCCCAAAACACAAAATAAAACAATCACATTAAAACCAAATACTTTGGAGCATGAGGATGTAACTTAGTTGATGGAATGCTTGCTTAGCATACATGAGGCCCTGGTTTCTAAACCTAGCACCTCATAAACCTTGTGTGGTGGTTGGTGTACTCCTGTTATCCCAGGACTTGGGAGCTGGACACCTCAAGAACTCAGACTCATACTCCCCTAACAATGAGCTCAAGCTTATATTCTATTGGCAAGAAGAAGATATAAAAGTTCATCAGGCAGTAGAAAATAAGAAGTGCAGAAATAGTAGCAGTTATAAATGCATTGTTGGGGAAAACTCACTGAGTAGAAGACACTTGACCAATGACTTATATGAGGTAAGGAAAGTAAGCAGGTATCAGGGTAATGTGATCCATGTGCAAGGAATGAATGGGAATGATTGTTGTGCAACAAGGAAGCTGGTGTGGCCTGTTCAGTGAAGCAGGTAGAGGGGCCAGATCTGCAGGTGGTATCACACATAAAGCTCAAACTAAGGTAATTCTAATGAAAGGAGGGGTTCTAGAATTAATTCATGTCATTTAATCTCTAAATTTAAAATTTAGAAAGAGAGAGAAAGGCGTAGGGAGGAAGACAGAGAGAAGGAGAGAAAGAGAGAAAAAGGAAAAAGGGAGGGGGATTCTATGTCATCTAGACAGAATGCAAGCTCCTGTCTCCTTTCTCCAGTGCTTAGTTATGTGGTAACTGTGTATATCAGTGTGCTTGGCTTATATTTGCCTTTCCATCACCCTGCTTGTCTCCCCTGCCCCCTCCCTCTGGTTCATTCCTGTACACAAGTCTCTCTTTTGTTTTTATGTAATATATAGATGACATCAATGACATGTTTGACACGAAATAATCATGATAGCAATAATAATAATTGTGCTAAAACCTCTCTTCCTTATTTTTTTTCTTTAATTTTTTGAGGAAGAGTCTCGTGTAGCCCAGGCTAGTATCAAACTTGCTATGTAGCTGAAGCTGGCCTTGAAGTTCTATTTCTCCTGAAAGTGTTAGAATAAGAGATGCAACCTGGAGAAATTTATTTTCTATACAAATTTCCCAAAATAATTTAAAACAACACATAGCTATACACGTGATGAGAAAATTCTTAAATATTACTGATTACTTAAAAATTTAAAACAGCATAAGAAAACAATTCTTGATATATAGTCACATACATTAATTGGTAACTTAGTCATTGTTATCTCTCACATTTGGATTTGGCAATTTTCCTTTAAAATGTTAATTTAAAAACTATATAGTGCTGTCATTTTTTAATTTGCAATGTTCTCCAAAGCTGCATTTTATGACTAGTAGATTTGGAATTGTTATCTTTAACTCATGCTCTTCTCTAGGGCATACCACTTTTAATAGAGATGCGATCTCTCTAATACTGATGAACCTGAACATTCAGGGCACATTATGCTCTGTAGAACACATTCTCAATTTTTTCTATTAAAATGTGTAAATACGTTCAGGAAATATCTTTTTTGTTAATTTTATTAGTGCACAAAATAATGAGTTTCATTAGGACTTTCTTATGTGTATATCAGTGTACTTGGCTTGTATTCACCTTCCTATTACCCTGATTGTCTCCCCTCCCTCTCCCTCCACAAGTCCCTCTTTTGTTTTTATGTCATATGTAAGTAACATTAAAGATATATATGACATGAAATGCAATATCTGTCTTCTTTCTGCTCCATTATCTCTCTTGTATCCCCTTTGACCCCACCCCCGTTCCTTTGTCCCTCTCCTACTTTGTCCAAGACAATATTCCCAGGTCTTCTCTATCCACCTCCCTTCACAGTAGCTTTCTTCATTAATATTCTAATAAGCCCAAACTTTGAAGTTGTCTCTATTTGTGATTCTTTTTTTTAACATATTTTGTAAAGGACGGGTAAGAGCAAAATTATAGACTTCCATAATTTTATTACATTTTGGCTTATAAAATTATCCACTTAAATAAAGTCAAAACCAATCAAAGTAAAGATTTTTCAAAAGCACAATTTTCAAATTAAGCAGCTGAGCTACATGAGCTCTCATCTCTTGGTTTTTGCTGGGAAAAAAAGGAGCTGCTGTCTTTTGCTAAACTCAATTGTACATAATTATAGTTCGTTAGGAAGCACTTTTTCATTCTATATTGATTGAATAATTTGATTACAGATCTCCAGCTGATTTTGCACACAGTGTAACCTCAATTTGGGTTGCTTTACAAAATAACTTTTCGTTCCAAAACCCAGAGGATACAGCCAACACACAGAGAAAATACACACAGCCAGGCTTGGATGTTGCTTTGTATTTCATGTAACTTAAGAAAGAAAAAAAAAAAAAAAGACTGGCATTGCATTTTCCAGTCTTGAACATTTTAGTTTTGATGGGCAGATGCTGCTATTTGTTTAGATGAAGTCAGGAAATCTGTGATAGTCCCAACCAGCTCTAAATGCATTTCTTCTCTGTTGGATTAAAGTTGATAAGACTATTTTACCATGATGCTGTGTTCCATCAACAATCTGCATTCTTATTCTTACCATAAAATTTTTCTATCTTCCATGTTGAACTTTTTCAACTCAATATCCTGATGTCAGTAATGTTGTTTATTTTATTTTTAGCAGGAAAATAAAGCTCCAGAGGATTCATTTTGATGCTGTGCATTGGATGAGAATTAAAGTAAAGGCCTTGTTGGAATGTTCTAATGTTCTAATTAATACCACTGAAGATAATGACTTAAGACTGTCATTACTTGATGGTTTTCAAAGAGAATCTACTTCTTCTACCTTACTTACAAGCACAAGAAAATGTGGAATTGAAAATAAAAGCAAAAAAAAAAATGTTTACAAGAGTGATTTTCCAGAAGAGGAAATGTGTGTTTCATAGTGATATGCAAGTACACTTCCTGCAGCTGTTCATGAACTGTCATCTTCAGTAACACACTTCTGAAACTAAGCATGAAATCTAAAGTACATGCTAATTCTTCTTCATCTTTTTTGTGTTTCCTGATTTTCACAGTGACAGTGATATCTCTTCTCATGCCCACTGGTGACTGGAAAATATTAAAAGATATTTTGTGCAAATTACACATTCTTCGTGCTTTGAGAAAATAAAACCTGAAGATTTTTGGTTTCTGTTTTGCTGTAAGTCAACTGATAACTGATTATTATTAAGATTTCTTAAGTGCTAGCAAAAAAAAAAATAGAACACTTAGAAATTTATAAATATGAATTTTAAAAAAAACTTCAATAACATTCATAGCATAATATATGTGATCACAAGAATACTAAATTCTGTTTTCTGAACATCTTCTCAATATTAAATATGATTTCCTTATTATTTACTGTCCCCAGATGCTCCATGGATGCATCACATGGACCAGGGCAGAGTATGATTGGCAGAATACCAAGTGGCCAGCAGATTTCTCCTGCTACGACCTAAGACTAGAGGAGTTAGTTTATGTTTGCACTCTTAGATTTCATAGCCATCTACCTGAATACTGTCATGAAAGGGTGATGTGATTGAGATTTTGACTGAACAAGAATGGGAAGAGTCATTATTAGTCACATTTTGGAGTTAGTCATAATCAAATTAATATATTAATGCAAATACTAAGACTTCAAAAACAATTGAAAATATTACATGAAAGAAAATCAATGAGATCTCAGAAAAAAAAACAAAAGTTTGGGTCACTTGCAGGTAAACAAATATGTGGTCATCCACAAAGATCAGTGCCAACACTGTGGCTTCTACTGCAAATGAGGTGGGAAGTCACTGCCAGAGTCAGCGCAGAAGACTCTGACTTAAGTTTTCAAGGCTCTCTGAGGCTGCTATGTGATAATAAAGTGCAAGTATCCATGAAGGAGACTGTTAGGATGCTGTGAGTATAGTCTAATAGTTTCAACAAACATAATCACTTTCTAGTAGAGAGTCAGATAAGCAATTTGGAGAGAAACTAGCTATTTTTGCATTCACATTCCAGGTCCGGGATACTCATTCTATAGAGTACCTGAGAATGAACCAGATTATCATAGTTCATAAATACCAGATCTGAAGACTATCCATTCAATGTATCACATATTAATTGCAGTCTCATTAAGCAAGCTCTAACTATAATAAAGGTTTGTGCATTCTTATCTGAAGGAAGAGAATATACATCTCAGCAAGTATATACTTGATAGTTTTAACAATCATAAATTAAGACATCAGATTTCTTGGCTTTAAAATAAATCATCTCTGGTGGATTAAGTTTCTCTGTGGTGGCTGCCCAGAGCCTCACCATCTCTAGCTATATGAAAACAATTTCTGAATCTATTTAGCAGAAAATAAGTCTGGTGAAGTACCAGCCATACAGAGACACCCGAAGAAGACTTGTCTAAACTTCCAGGTGATCCCTGATCACACTGGGTGTGACTCCTGTAACACTGTAACATGGCACTTCTGGTAAAGAGAGCAGCATCACAGTAGCCAGCATGAACTAGGCAATACTATGCTTATATGCCCTCACTAGAGGGAAAAGTTTCAAAGATGTCCTCTACAGTAATTTTCTCAATACTCCTCTTTCCAAAAGCAACTATCTTTAAATTGATATTGAAATGATAATTTTTCTTTCTTTCTTGAATAAATGCTTCTCCTTTAATATAATTTTAGGTGGGATACAATTAATTTTCAGAAATGCAGTCAAACACTGATGAATACCACAAAACAATAGATGAAATGTTACCTTCAAGGGACTTGTGTTGCCCTGAGATGACAAGGTCTCTGGAGTTTTGGCAAGTTCGCTCTCCTGTTTGGATTGCTGATCCAGGGGACAAGAATATTCATCACTGTCCTGGATAGTGGAGCGTTCTAATTCCTCCAATAAGGCATCTACAGCAAAGGAAACAAAAGGGACATGGTCTACAGTTTCTGAGTCTCCAGGATTATTTTCTTCTTAAATATTCTCTTCTAGTTTTGAATATTTTATGGATACCCTCCTCCCTCCTTACCTCACTTCAAAAGTGTGGCAGTCCCACGAGATGTCTGAAGAGATTATATTATGGTCTTTTTGATATTTCCTATGCTTGCATTCAATTTCATAGTCTCTCTACAATTTGGCTTCTTACATTCTAGATATTGGTTTTTAACCAGTTAAGGAAGATAATCCCATCCCCAACACACACACAAAATTATGTATTTCATATTAGAAAAATGGAAGCAACTTGATTACAATTTTTCAAAATATATCAAGAGGCAAAACTGTCTTAATCCTAATTTTTTAGTCCAATATCTCAAGGGTTAGTCCAAGAACATAACAAAACAAACTGTTAAGAATTTTAATGTTGCTGGTGGTGGTGGTTTGTTTGTTGTCTGGGTGTGGAGAGAAAAAGAAGTTGGGGGAAAAAAAGAAACCAAGACACTGTATAATCAAGCAAGATGTAGCAATCCAAATAATTGGGACTTCTTTTGCAGTTTTTTGTTGGAGGGTGGGCAGTAGACTTCACAAAGCATTTTGATAGTACCTTTCTGCTTCAATATCATTAATCATGATTAATGAAAAATTAGCCATGTTAATCAACGTGTATAAAGAGTGCACATTTTGCATTTAATTATACAACACTTAAAGGTAGAGGACATTACTATCCTCATTTCATATAGAGGAAACAGTATAGC